>OY992878.1:19480828-19577188 GCA_963921405.1 Cepaea hortensis | reverse complement strand
ATGAACCATCATGTACAAGGTAGCGGCAATATACCACCTCATGAACCATCATGTCCAAGGTAGCGGCAATATACCACCTCATCAACCATCATGTACAAGGTAGCGGCAATATACCACCTCATGAACCATCATGTCGAAGGTAGCGGCAATAAACCACCCCATGTACCATCATGTCGAAGGTAGCGGCAATATACCACCTCATGAACCATCATGTCGAAGGTAGCGGCAATATACCACCTCATGAACCATCATGTCGAAGGTAGCGGCAATATACCACCTCATGAACCATCATGTCGAAGGTAGCGACAATATACCACCCCATGAACCATCATGTCGAAGGTAGCGACAATATACCACCCCATGAACCATCATGTCGAAGGTAGCGGCAATCTTCCATGTTGAGATTTGATAAAATGTCGACATTGTTGTTCTTCTTAGTCCCCGCTGTTGTTCTATACATATTTCTTTATCACGTAAGGTCAAACTCCGTATTTTCTTCTGTAGTAATTGCGAACTTTCAATGACAAACATCAGGTTCTTACCAAAGGAAAGATGCATGGTCTCAAAAAGTTTAATTTTTTTTGGTTTTTTGGTTTTTGCTGTTGATCTGCCAGATATTCTGAATACTGTCCAACCTCTTACATTGCTATGGTTAGTTTACGTCGGACGTTAATTGGACGGTCTTCATTGTTGTTAATTGTACAGCCAAAATATTCACATTTTGTGACATTTAAAATATTTTTTATTCTTGAATGTGATTTTTGGACGGTATGTAGTTTTGTTTGTGGACATTATTTCTGTTCGTTTTCAGTTCAGAAAAAGATTTTGATTTTCGTGTCTCTTCACAGACAGGATCAGCGCTTCTAACCCTTGGCACTATTTGAGAAGGGGGAGGGGCAGTGTTATCAGCCTATCATTCTAGTATACCCTTACTTTCTGTTAAAGAGTTGCGATTTCTATAACTTATTACATATAATGATAGGCTAACGTCACCAGTTATTGTTATGATTTCATTTTCATTGCAAAACCACAGCTGCATACATCCCTTGTTAATTATGCTTGAAGCAAATAACAGTTAGCAAGTCACAATAATATGAAACCCTTAAGGTCAATATATTTGCTTTATTCGTCGTCAATTTGTATGATGCTGCAAACATTTATTTAGAAACTAGCAGACCCGGCCCGGCTTCGCCCAGTCCCTGGTGGGGAGCATCTCATTTAATTAATATAAGTAGTCATATAAGCTCCCGTTCCCGTTCCTGACTGTCTGTCTGTCTGTCTGTCTGTCTGTCTGTCTGTCTGTCTGACCCTGCCCGGCATCGCCTGGCTCCTGGTGTGGAGCATCTCATTTAATTCATATAAGTAGTCATATAAGCTTCCGTTCCCGTTACCGACTATCTGTCTGTCTGTCTGTCTGTCTGTCTGTCTGTCTGTCTGTCTGTCTGTCTGTCTGTCTGACCCTGCCCGGCATCGCCTGGCTCCTGGTGTGGAGCATCTCATTTAATTCATATAAGTAGTCATATAAGCTCCCGTTCCCGTTCCCGACTATCTATCTGTCTGTCTATCTCTCTGTCCCTCCCTCTCTGTCTGTCTGTCTGTCTGTCTGTCTGTCTGTCTGTCTGTCTGTCTGTCTGTCTGTCTGTCTGTCTGTCTGTCTAATCATTTATTGGTTGCGGTTAGAACAACCTTAGATAAACGGACAAAAAGCATTAAAAGAGCACTTGAAAGATCTTTACATATTCCCCCAACAATTACTTGGGTAAATGGAGCGGCGGCAGCAGCAGCAGAAGAAGAGAAAAAGGAGGAGTAGGAGGAAGGAGGAGGAAGAGGGTGGAGGAGGGAGGAGGAGGGAAGGGAGGAGGGAGGAAGAGATAGGCAGAGAGAGTAGGAGGAGGGAGGAGGAGGAGTAGGGAGGAATAGGAGGGAGGAGGAGGGATTAGGAGGAAAAGGGGGGGGAAGAAAGAGGAGGATGAGGGGGGAGGAGGAGGAAGGAGGAGGAGGGAGAGGAGGAGGTAGAGAGGAGGAGGAGGGAGGGAGGAGGGAGAAGGAGGAGGAGGAGGAGGAGGAGAAGAGGGAGGAGGAGAGGAGGGAGGAGGAAGAGGGAGGAGGAAGAAGGAGAAGGAGGGAGAAGGAGGGAGGAGGGAGGGAGGGAGGAGGAGAACGCAGGAGGAGGAGAGGGAGGAGGAGGGAGGGGAGAAGAGAGGAGGTGAGAGAGGGGTGGAGGAGGTGGAGGGGAGGAGGGAGAAGGGTAGAAGGAGGGAGGATAGAAGGAGGAGGGAGGAGGTAGGAGGGGGAGGAAGGGTGGAGGAAGAATGATGAGGAGGGGGAAGAGGAGGAAGAGGGAGGAGGAGGGATGTGGAGGAAGGAGGAGGAGGGAGGAGGTGAGGGAGGAGGAGGAGAGGAGGAAAGGGAGGAGAGAGGAGGAGGAGGTAGGAGGAGAGAGGTGGAGAGAGGAGGAGGAGGAGGAGGGAGGGAGGTAGGAGGAGTAAGGAGAATAGGAGGGAGGAGGAGGGATTAGGAGGAGGAGGGGGAAAGAGGAGAAGGAGGAGGAAGGAGGAAGGAGGAGGAGGAAGAGGGAGGAGGAGGGAGGAGGAGAGGAGAGGAGGGAGAGGAGGAGAGAGGAGGAGGTTTAGGAGGAGGGAGAAGGAGGATGGAGGAGGGAGAGGGGGGAGGGGGAGGAGGAGGGAGGAGGGAAGAGGGAGGAGGAGGAGGGGAAGAGGGAGGAGGGAGGAGGAGAACGCAGGAGGAGGAGGAGGGAGGAGGGAGAGGGAGGGAGGAAGGAGGGAGGAGGAGGAGAGAGGAGGAGGGAGGAAGAGGTAGAAGGAGGAGGGAGAAGGAGGGAGGAGAAGGAAGGGGAGGAGGAGGGAGGAGGAATGATGAGGAGGGAGGAGGAGGAAGGGGAGGTGGAGGGAGGAGGAGGGGAGGAGATAGAGGGAGGGGGAGGAAAGGGAGGAGAGAGGAGGAGGGAGGAGGAAGGAGGAAGGAGGAAAAGGAAGGTGGAGGGAGGAGGAGGAAGAGGGAGGAGGAGGAAGAGGGAGGAGGAGGATGGAGGAGGAAGAGGATGGAGAGGTGGAGGGCAAGAGGAAGAGGGTAGGAGGAGGCAGGGGATAGGAGGAGGAGGGATGTGGAGGAAGGAGGAGGAGGGAGGAGGGATTGGGTAGAGGGCAGGAGAAGGAGGGAGGAAAAGGGATGAGGGAGGAGGAGAGAGGAGGAGGAGGGAGGGGAGGAAGGGGGAGGAGGAAGGGGGAGGAGGAGGAAGAGGAGGAAGAAGATGGAGGAGGAAGAGAGGAGAGGAGAGAGAGGGAGAGGGAGGAGGTGGAGTGGAAGAGGAAGACGGTAGGAATTGGAGGAGGGGAGAGGAGGAGGAGGAGAGGATAAGGAGGGGGTAGGAGAGGGAGGAGGAGGAGGGGAAGGAGGGAGGAGGAGGAAGGAGGAGGGAGGGAGAGGGGAGGAGGAGAGAGAAAGAGGAGGGGAGGAAGGAAAGGGAGGTGGACAGAGGAGGAGGGAGGAGGAGGAGGGTAGAGGGAAGGAGGAGGTAGGATGGAGGAGGAGGAGGAAGGAAAGGGAGAGAAGAGGAGAAGGAGGAGGAGGAGGGTCGAGGGAGGAGGAGGAGGTAGTGGGAGGGAGGAGGAGGGAGTAGGATGGAGGAGAAGAGGGAGAGGAGGGAGGAGGAGGAGGATGAGGGAGAAGGAGGCAGGAGGAGGGAGAGGAGGAGGAGGGAAGAGGAGGAGGGAGGAGAAGGAGGGAGAAGGAGGAAGGAGTAGGAGGGAGGAGGATGGAGGAGAAGGAGAGGAAGAGGAAGAAGGAGGAGGAAGAGGAGGAGGGAGGGGGAGGAGGTAGAGGGAGGAGGAGAAGAGAGGAGGAGGGTGTTCGCCATTCATACTCGTCTAGGTTGTGCTTCCATTGATTGTCTTCCCTTCGTCACGACTGTAGATAACTTCCTTACACATAAAAAGATGAATTGTTATTGATATTGCCGTGGAATGGAGGCATATATATCAGCAGCAGAGTTGATCCAGAAAACCAAAGACTGAGATATATGGAGAACCATGAACGCCTACGCCAGCCGGCACGGCACTTGATGATGATGATGATTGCCGTGTGACGATTCTGTGTAGTCACGTCATTTTCTTCGCTTGTCCTAGCGTTTTGTTCGGGGATTCTTTCATCATCATCATCATCATCATCATCATATATTTACGTACGTATTTAGGGAGGGGGAGAGGGAGGAGGGAAGAAGAAACAAAAATATGACAGTTGGCAGCGCTGGAATGAGAGGAAGGCGTGTAGAAAATTTCATCTCAATCGGATGGGCCGTTCGCGAACGCATAAAGGACATACATACAGACATACACATCCACACACATTGCCTTTTATATATAAGATTACGTCTGGTTTTAACTCACTCAGCTGGTTAACTTCTGTAGCAAATTAAGTCTATCCATTTCCTCACTGAAAAACATCATGGCGAACTGTCGTATTGCTACTGAAAACTGGGAGGACAATGCTGTTAATCGCTATATCTACAAGCATGACGTTCTAAGATCGCGAAGATCTTTGATTCAACGGAGATGTGATTTCTGAAACAAATGTTCCTCTTCTCTACTGAACCTTCCAGTCGTGACGATGTTTTCCAATAATTCTCTTCTCATTATATGACGAAATAACACGGGTTGTCTATTTCTTACTGTTGTATATAACTTTCTACTCCATTTAGCCTCTTCCAGACTATCGTTGTTATTATTAAATGTTATCTGTGACAAGTTGGGAAATACCTTAAGAGAATCTAAATAAATTCTAGAACGATGGCAAGAATACTGCAGTGGAATGTATGATATGAATGGGATGCATGAACCAATGACAGCAGAGACAGAACCTGAACTCTCATTAGATGAAATTGTATGGGCAATAAAGAACCTGAAGAATGGTAAATCACCTGGATGTGATGAGATACCAGCCGAACTAATTAAAGCAGGAGGAGAAGAAACATACAAATATATCACGCATTATGTAAAAAGATATGGAAATATGGCATATGGCCAAAAAAATTGGAAAAGAACTATCTTTATCCCAATATCAAAAAAAAAAAAAAAAAAGGGGATAATCTGAAATTTGCACCAACTACAGAACTGTTGCCCTGATCAGTCATGCAATTACAATTCTACTTAAAATCACAATGGGGAGACTTCGTAAGAAAATGGAAGAAGAAATTAACGTAGTTCAAGCTGGATTTAGACAAGGGAGAGGAACAAGAGATCACATACTCAACATGCGTTTAATAACAGAGAAGTGCAGAGAATTTAATATAAACCTATTCCCACGTTTTGTGAATTATTCAAAGGCATTTGATTGTATGCAACATCAGAAACTTTGGGAAATCATGTGGAATATGGGCTTTCCATAGAATTTAATACAACTCATACAAATGCTCTATCTAGAGCAGTGGTTCTCAACCTGTTTTGGCCCATGCACCCCTTCAACATAAGCTCAGAATGTCATCCCCCTCCCCCTTTTAGTATTTCCTCCCTATAAATTCCCCATACACAGTAAACGTAAAAATGGAAGCTAAATTTAATAAAATAATCTAGAACATGTCTCCCTGGCCAAGAGTTACCGACGTTGTCCTTAATCCCGTATATCCACTTAGGCAAAACAGCTGTGCGAGATTCAGCAGCGGATCTCGCCGCGCTGGTGACTTATGGGGGTATGTGAGCCGGTCGTCAGAAAACAATGGCAAACTACTGAACGTAGAGCTTGCATAATACATCAACGGCAGCTGACAAAATGCTGGTGTTGACTGCAACGTCCTGTAAGGGATATGCACCCAAAAAAAAATCTAGAACAAGTCTAGACATCTACATAAAACGTGATCTGCGGGTCTACTTACGTTATCAAACGAATTTCAGAAGGGCGAGAAGTCCAGAACTGTAAAGTATGGAGGGAAAAACAATATCAAGTAATCGGTTCTTGTATTAACCCAATCTTGAAATAATCTTAAGCCACCTCCCCCCACGGAAACCCTAAAATTCCCCCTGGTGGTAAAGGGGGGGGGGGGGGGATTCCATACCGGTTGAGAACCACAGACCTAGAGCAACAGGTTGCGGTTAGAATAGATAGCGAGACGTCAGATAGGTATGATATCAAGCAAGGAGTCCGTCAGGGATGTGTGCTCTTCTCTCTATTTGTTTAACCTGTACGCCGAAAATATAATGAGAAATGTCAGAGATGATATAAAGAGGGGGAATTATGATACCCTAAATATCGGTGGTCATGACGTACCAGAGATTCGATATGCTGATGATACAGTATTGCTAACCACATCACAGAATGGTACAGAAAACCTTATAACCTCAACCCAATTGAATAGTAAAGATCACAACTTATATCTTAACATAGCAAATACAAAGATAATGAGTACAGATAAAACTACTATGGAGAAAGAAATACACGTTAATGAGGAAACATTGAAGGTGGTGGAAAATTTCGAATATCTTGGTTCATTGATTACCAACAATGGTGACACAATGAAAGAAATTAAAACACGAATATCTATTGCTCTTCAAAGACTAAACCAACTGAATAAATTGTGGAGTGGGACAGATAGAACTACAAACATTAGATTTTTAAGAACATGCAGCTTCCCCATTGCAACATACTCGTGTGAGACCTGGACACTTACTAAACCAGCTGAACAGCGCATAAATGCCTTTGGATATAAATGTTATAGACAAGTTCTAAGAATATCTTGGATAAAGAAAAGAACAAATGCATCCATACTTCAATAGCTGAATAATGAAGAAAATTGGCCATTAAAGACGAAAAAATAAAGAAAATTGAAATATTTTGGTCACTTAAAACGTCACGAAAGTTTTGAGAGAACAATCACGGAGTGGTATGTGCCTGGGTAGAGAGAGAGAGAGAGAGAGAGAGAGAGAGAGAGAGAGAGAGAGAGAGAGAGAGAGAGAGAGAGAGAGGGGGGGGGGAGGCAAAGAGAAGATGGGTGCAGGGTGTCGCAGATGATCTCCAGATGGATGTATCGGACGCGGGACATCTTGCTTATTATAGAGAATTTTCCGGAAGGTTATTATGGGAGCGAGGATCTGCAAAAGACATGCTACTGAATATATATATATATATATATATATATATATATATATATATATATATATATATATATATATATATATATATATATATATATATATATGTGTGTGTGTGTGTGTTATTTGTCCATCAAGAATGATGATGACCATTCATTTCATCCAGTGGAGTTGAAAGTACGGAGCTGTGAGTTCTAAGATGGCTGATAAGGCCTATTTTGGCTCGAAATGTTCTTTGACAATGTGGACAAAGAATGCTTGGCGTTTCTGGAGGAGGATTTCCTGCAGTTGTTTTTCTGTTCTGTCTTTTCTTCACAGCTCTTGCAGTCCTGGTTGCCTCACAAGTGACTGCACCCTTGCGTAATGATGCATGCCACGAATTTCGGTCTCTGGCTGCAGTCTCCCAGGTGTCATGATGAATTCCAAAAGCATTCAGTGAGATTTTCAGAGTGTCTTTAAAGCGTTTCCTCTGGCCGCCTTGGGAGCGTTTACCACAACGCAACTCGCCATAAAAAATTTGTTTAGGGAGCCTGTGATCTGGCATACGAGTCAAGTGACCAGCCCAGCGAATCTGATTCTTCATTAGTAAAGTGTGGATACTGGGCATGGACGCTCTTTCTAGGACTTCTGTGTCTGGGATCTTGTCTTGCCATTTAATCCTCAGTAACTTCCTAAGGCAGACTGTGTGGAAGTGGTTTAATTTCCTAGCGTGTCGCTGATAAACAGTCCAGGTTTCAAAAGCATATAGCAGTGTGGATAATACAACTGCTTTGTAGACTTCCAGCTTTGTTTGCAGGCTTATTCTATTTCTGTCCCATACATTCTTGTACAGTCTGCCAAAGGCCGCGCTGGCCTTGGTGATTCTTGCATTCACTTCATCATCAATTGTGGCAGCTTGTGACACGGTGCTGCCAAGATAGGTGAATTTGTCCACAACACTTAGACTATGACCATTCACTTTGATATTCGGCACAGTGTGATTATTCCCTGAAGCTGGCTGGTACATAACTACAGTCTTCTCCAAATTGATATTGAGCCCAAAGTTGGCACAGGCATGTGAGAAAGCTGAAACATTATGATGCATGTCCGCGTCTGAGTTGGTGTATAGAGCGCAATCATCAGCAAACAGGAGCTCTCTGACGGTATCGCTGTTAATTTTGGTCTTAGCTTTCAGCCTTCTGAGATTGAATAACTTTCCATCCATACGGTAGTTGATGTCTATTGCAATGTCGTTGTTCTCGAAGGCATTCGTCAACATAGCTGAAAACATGAGGCTGAACAGTGTTGGTGCCAGGACACATCCTTGCTTCACTCCATTGGTGACAGGAAAGGGCTCAGACAGTTCACCATTTTCCTGTACTCTTACCTGCATGCCATTATGAAATAGCCGCACTATTTGGACAAACTTTCGTGGACAGCCATATTTATATTACATATATATATATATATATATATATATATATATATATATATATATATATATATATATATATATATATATATATATATATATATATATATACACACACACACACACATGGCTACCTGATGGTTAATGTGACCAGTATCAAGCTCCCACGTTTATTTCCAAAGTATGTTCTTTTTTTTGTTGTTCGCATAACCTATAAGGGACTTCGCTGTTAACATCAGCATCTTTCAGCTCATTGTTGATTTCTTGGCAAGATTACGCTCAGTAGTTTGCCATTGCTTTCTGAGCGACCGGCTCACATACCCCGTAAGTTACCGACGCGGAGAGAACAGCTACCGATTCTCGCGCAACGTCACGTTACTCACGAGAGTAGACAGGATTACGGAGAAAGTCGTGTAACCCCTAGACCAATGAGCCCGGCAAAGTATGTTCTAGTACCCTTTTAAAGCTGGGTCAACCTAGGTCAAATTTAAAAGTTCATATCCGCTCCAATGTGGACCGAACTTATGACCAGGGATCGACTATGTTAACAACAACCCGTGTCCACGCCTAGCCATGTTTTATGTGTGTGGTTTTAACATTCCATGTGTGGTATGGTCAATATCACCAAGGGGGGAATTGTATGGTGTCCATGGTGTGGAGGTTGGCGGGGGCGGGTGGAATTAAAACCACAGATTGGCAGACTCAAAATGGCTTCAGGCACAATATCCTGGTTTTCTATTGAGCGTTTTGTTTGCTTGCTTGCTTGCTTGTGTTCGTTGGCTTGAGCTCCAACGCGAAGTCCTGTATGTCGGATGAAGGCATCCTGTTGTCCAACATCAGTGTGATGTCATACAGGACCTGAGTTTTGCGTGAGTATCCGTTGTCCCATGTCTGGCTTATTGGTATGCAGACTGGTGGTTCCTCGCCGACCAGGCAGACACTCTCCGACTTCGGAGGAATCGGCGATCCTACTGACTTTAGCCAGGACCCCGAAGGGACCTGTTGCCCAGGACGCTCGACGAGGACGCGTCAATAGGTCTTGGCCAGTATATAACCCGGCCCTGGTGCCTTGGAAACACCTCTGCGTCCCAATTAAGGTATAATTATGAAGCTAGCATATTCTCTACGCGCGCCAGACTGTAAATGGGGCTTTTCTGCATTTAAAGAATAAAATATCAAAGGACATAAGAATAGTGTGGTAAGTAAGGGAAATAATTAGAAATAAAAATATTTCTATGATATCTCAAATTTATATTCCATTTATTTAAGTACATATAACTAATCTAAGATTTTCAAATAGCATTTACTTACGAAAATTTATTACTTCTGTATGTTGTTTAAAAATTTTGTTGTTTTAAGAAAACATCTCAAATCATTTAAAGTATTTTATAATTGTAAATTAACCTGGTCCTCCAGGTTAGGGGTTAAAGCATTCCTCCCGCTTTGTAATTGTGGTTTCTCTTCACAACGTACTATAAATTTCAGGTGACGCATTTCAACTGATTTTGTGCGGTGTGTTTGGTTTATTTCAACTGGACGTGACCTGTGCTTCCTGAGAACATGGACCAACCAGTTTATAACTTCACATCAAGCGCAGTATACGGTAAACTACACAGCACAGGTACCCTCGTGCTGTCTGTAACAGGGCCGGGAGCGGCAGTAAAATGCACCCCGACTCTAATCGCCAGCACTTTGTTGGGCCCAGCTGGTGTTCCCGCGGGTGGCATAACGGACATTTACCGCTTCGAAATACCTACACGCTGGTTTGTGAACTTAACACAGCCAAAAATATCAAGAATTACATGGATTGAAACTGAAAGTCGCGAGCTGCGATCTTGAAATAGAGATCCAGCACGTGGAAAAGGAAAAAGAGCGGGTGACCATCCACTGGTTGCCAAATACCATGAGCCGCGAGGCAGTCAAAGAGTTGGTCGGAATGGCAACAGGCGACAAAGACGCCGAAGTATTCAGACTGAAATATGGTAAGGGGAAGTGGGGTGCTTTGTTCAATTCAACTCAAGAAGTGCCGCATTATGCTAGGTTAAACATCCCTGGAGTAACCGGTAACAACCACCGTATCCTCTTCACGATGCCAGGGCGCAGAACAACGTGCCCAAATTGCGGTCTGGACAACCACTGGGCCAACAGGTGCCCGAGCCGAAGACCGAGGCCAAAGGTTGATGAAAACACGGTGGAAAACTTTCCACCGCTGGTAGAAGCAAAGAGTCAGCAGCCACCGGCACAATCACGAGAACAAGTGGAAACCACAGTGGAAACCACAGCGCCGAAGACAGCACTAATGCCCACGCCAGTAACAACACCATTCGAGACTGAAATCACTAATACCTTGGCCACAAATGACATTACAACACAAAGAACAAATCAACAAAAGGAACAAGACAGCAAAACCCAACCCAAATCCAAATCACCTACGACCCCAAATACACACCCATCCCCAACCCCGACCAAGGAAAACAATTCAGATGAACGGGAGCCCATTAAAAATGACAAAGAGGTAGACAAAGATGGTTTCATTAAAGTGATTCATAACAAGAAGCGCAATAGAATGCAGAAAAACGCAGAAAACAGCGATAGTGAAGACGACGATTCTCCAATTGCTACACCAAAAAAAGTGAACAAACCGGACAGCCCCACAGTAAGGACAAATGATCAACGACAGAACACAGAGGAAGAAGACAACATATCCTTAAGACGTTTATTTATCGCCACTGACACTGCAGAAGAAGATAACTCAGGAACGTCCAAAACGCGCTGAACAGCTATATGCAGCATATTTCTTTACTTCATTTAGTAATGTCAATTGTCATTTGCACGCAATATAATTTCTTTTTGTTTATATACTTGTGATGGGTGACGACATAAAAATAATATGTTTAAATATATCTGGTATACGCACAAAACAACAACACATTTGCACACTCATACACAAATACAAACCAGATTTCATCCTGCTACAAGAGACAAATATTCATTCAGATATACATGGAGCACAAATTACAACACAATTAGTACTAAGACATGCACACTTCAGTTTGGAAGTCCAAAACATAGGTTCTGGGACAGCCATACTACAAACATCAGATAGGTGGAACATTTTAAAAACAAATCGGGATAGCCAGGGTAGAATCAGCATAACACAGATAAGTAATACCTCACATACAAATACCATTGTCAAAATACATGCACCACCGAATTACAACTATCAGCCACAATTTTATGAAGAACTAGACACACCACTCACACACACATACAGAGGACAGAACATCATACTCTGTGGAGATTTCAACTGCGTCTTACAGGCTTTGGATATAATAGGCGGAGAAATAAAGACACAGGTTAGGAGAATGGAAGGAGAAAGCACACCACAGTTAGAAACACTGCAAAACATTTTAGACACACACAATTTAATAGACACATTCAGACACAAACATCCAAATAAGCGAGAAACAACCCACACAAATAAAACACACCACACAGCAAGAAGATTAGATAGGATATATATACCTGCAACACACCACATAGTAAACACTCGGCACCTACAAGAGACATTACAGTACACAGACCACAAAGCCATCTTAGCACACATCAGTACAAGCAACATAAACACACAGATAAACAAAGGTTCACAACATTGGAAATTTAATAACACACTTCTAAAGCATACAGAATATGAGAAATACATGGTACAACTTTTACACACATATACCGACCACATACCGACTGATAACATCGGACAATACTGGGACCTACTGAAAAATACAATACGAAACAGAACATAACACCTAGCATCCATCATACACAAAGACAGATTAAGACAGGAACAAATTATACAAACAGCCAAACAACTAACAAAACATATGGACAACAAAGCACCACATTTAAACACACTAGAAGAACAATTAGAGCAACACCAACAACACAGATATCTAGGCGCCCTCCTTAGAACAAAACTAACAACAATCACGCAAGAGTCCCCCAGTAAACAAAATTTAGCAATTGAACAGAACGTACAACACAGCAGACAAATAGGCAAAATAATAGACATGCAAGGCACCACACAAACAGAACCCGCGCAAATAACAGAAGCATTCAACCAATACTACACACACCTATTTACAGCAGAGACAGTGGACACACAGACACAAGACAAATTTCTAAAATGCAGTAAACAGCTGTCAGATGCAGACAAAGACACACTAGACACAGAACTAACACTAGCAGACATAACAAACGCACTCAGCAAAATGAACAAAGACAAGACACCAGGACCGGACGGCTTGACTGTAGAATTCTACCAACAATTCTATCCTATCTTAGATGGCCTTCTTCTTAAAGTATATCAAGACGCCTTTGACAAAGAACAACTACCAGACAGTTGCAACATGTCGTACATAACACTCATACCTAAACACAACACAGAAAAGACACAGATGAACAATTACAGACCCATATCTCTACTCAACACAGACTATAAAATACTAACCAAAGCACTGACCCACAAACTGAGACCCTTTATGTCAACACTCATACACCCAGACCAACAATGCGGCGTACCACATAGAAACATTCACCAGCATAGACATTTTATTAGAGACATCATCACATACACACAGGAGAAAGACTGTCAGGCCTGTCTTTTGTCCCTAGACCAGGAGAAAGCCTTTGACAAAATTTCCCACTCCTATCTACACAAGACATTAACACAATGCAATTTAGGCCAGTACTTTGGGAGGTGGATAGCGATCTTGTACCGGAATCCTGAGAGTAAGGTGTTGGTTAACCACACACTCACTGCGGGCTTCCGGCTCACAAGGTCGGTGAGACAAGGATGTCCTCTGTCGCCGCTCCTATATGTACTGGTTTTAGAACCACTACTAGAAGCAATCAGACAAGACACCAACATCACAGGCACATTCATACCAGGCGGAGGAGAGCGGAAGTTGCTTGCATACGCAGACGACACCGCTTTCTTCCCCACCAACAACACATCCGTTACAAATATACTTCACACCTTTACACAGTTTGGTAAGGGGAGTGGGGCAAAATTAAACATACAAAAATCACACATAATGGGTCTCGGTAAGTGGCGAAACAAAACAGACTTTCCTCCCGACTTTCCAGCCACAGACAACATCAAACTATATGGGATAACATTTCCTAACAACTCCCGACAGATGCACGCACAGACATGGCAAAACCTCACACACAAAATTATAGATATGCTGCACAGATACAGGTATAAGACATCCACAATATTTGGTAGGAGCATCATAGTTAACACATTCATCATTCCCAAAATAATATATTTAGTCACAGTGCTAGACCCTCCTAAACAGACAGTCACAGACATTAACAAACACATCAGACGTTTCATCTTTGGCAGCACAATCTATTCCATCAAACATAAGACACTCATACAGGACAAAAGGCAAGGGGGAATAGCACTACAAGACATAGATACAAAAATACAAGCACTTAGAATCCAACACATAGGACATATCCTCAATCAACCTGAAAAGCACCCACTAGCACTCTATTACATAGAACTCAGACTGCAACACCTTAGAAGAATACAACTTAATTCACCACACCATTTTGGAACACTACCCGCTTTCTACAAGACATGCATACACGCACTTCAAGGACGCGAGCATTTACTACACCAAACAACAAACCAGATTTACAAATATCTAGTCAATCAACAAGCACCCCCACTACGACTCAGAATAAAAAGGGGACAAAAATACTACATACAAGACTACACATGTACTTTCACTAATCTCCACAATCCACACATCAAACCCAAAGCCAGAGAAATTACGTACCGTTTAATCTTTGACATGTCACCTACTACGGAAAAACAAAGCACGCAGGTCAAAACAAATAACACAATGTCAACTCTGCAGACGGAACATACAGGAAACCGAAGATCACATTTATTACACTTGTCCAACAGTCCAAACCGCACTAGACACACTAAGACAACTCATTGAAACATTTACTAAAAAGAAAACAGATATGTACAAAGCAATTTTTTTAAACACTTTACCCAAATCTACCAAAGACAACCACACGAAATTGCTTATTTCTCTAGCAGAATACAGGTACCTAGTATGGTCCTGTAGAAATGCCGCATTGTACAAATACAAAACGTACAATTCACGTTTAATGCTGCATATGTTCCAAAACAAAATAACACAAATATTCACAAACACACAGACATAACGAAATAAAACCAGTTTATTTGTTTACTCAATTGAATACCCATAATATGTATGAATGTGGACATGCACGCATATGTGTACATGCACACATATAGGTGCATGCTTGTATGGTAGAATGTGGAATATAGAATGTGAATATACAGGTTTTATCTCAGAGGGCTATCATATAATACTGACACCCGGTCGTTTTGACTAACAACAGTGCAGTTTGCACGGGAGCGTCCCAGACCAGTCACTGTTGTGGAAATTTTAGAACGTGTGTGCGCCTCGCGACGCGAGCCCTGTGTGCGGTTTATTTTGTAAATACTTTGGAACACTTCTCACTAGGAGTAGATGTCAATTGGGGGTTTGGGGCCAAAAGGGTCGGGGCACTACAGGAGCGCCAAAAGAAAGCCCCCCAGGGACCCAACCCCCGGGGGCCCCACCCCCCAGGGCCCCGGGGCGCGACCGCCCGACCGGGCCGTCCTCTGTATCCCGGAGCGCACTCGGGCGACCGAGCCATCGATTTAGAGTGTATCATCTACAGACATACCAAGATGCGCACCGCGAAGAACAGTTGTAAGTGGCTACGGCTACGTTCCACAGAGCCCTGCAATCGGAGTTGTATGAGGGACTACTGCAAAGTCCATGCAGTGCTAATACGGAAGGGTTCATGTATTAAACCATGTCGGAAATGTGGGAAGGGGGTCAACAACCTCCTAGAACTATGTAAAGAATGTGGATATGACAAGGAGTATCACCGAATCTGGTACGAAGAGAATGTAAAGGACTATAATGCAGAGATTCGTCGAATTGCTAAGATTATAGTGGATTAAACTTTCAATTAGAGAGAGGTGAAGTCATCGATGTACTTACACACCTACTTGTTAGAGACTGACGGATCTGTGTATTTAGCCATGCCTACGCTGATTCAGTTGAAACAGCAAGCCCGCGAGTATGGCATGCCATACAGTGGGAGGAGGAAGGCCGTTCTTGAGGGGGAAATATCCAGAGCGCGTGAGATGGCTCGGGCCACCCTGCTCGAGAAGAACCCCAATCTACAAGGGGCACGACTTGAAGCAGGGATTACCACCGCCCTGAGATTTGTATATGGTACCGCCGCGGACCGAGCCGCGATCGTCGCCGAGCGACGACACCGCGCCCGGCAGCGTGCTCAACGCCACGCCGACCTCGAAGCAGAGTTCCTTGCCCGAGCTGATAGTGTGCGAGATGAAGTGGCTGAGATGGATGCCGCCTTAATTCGCAACGCACCCGAATTGAAACTCACCCAGGAGATTGAGGGGAGCCTGAGAAAATATGAAGCAATCGTCCCAGAACGTGGTGGTTATGATGAACCTGCAACATTTATGATTTCGATGGAGCCCGCCATCAAAGCCCTGGTGGTAAAAGGGTTGGGGGATTATGGCAGCGTTAAAATGCAGCTGTATCTCCATCTAAAATACTATCGCACCACCCCAGAAGGCGAACAGATTACGACAATCGCCACCCATGGAAGCAGGAACTATGAAGTACTGCACGAGGGGGATATTGATGAGGGGCTGGACCTTGCCATAGCCAAGATATTCGCTGACAGTGAATGCTTCACCGAACAGGGCTCGGATTGGCACTATGATGAGTGTGTGCAGCTTGACCTCTACATTGCAAAATACCAACCATTCCGAGGCTCTAGCTACTTCGCGACTCCCAGCTTCATTCCACCACGTAGTGTTGTGAATGTAAAGAATGAGGACAACCGCTGCTTTGAATGGGCCATACTCTTAGCGCTCTACCCAGTAGCGCATGGAGAGCATCCTGATAGGCTCAACAATTATAGCGCCCACCTGGGAGAGCTAAACTTTGAAGGAATCGAGTTCCCAGTGCAGCTGACCAGCATTGCCAAGTTTGAAAACCAGAATCCCACCATAGCCATCAGAGTCTTTGGGTGGAACAAAGGTCCAACCATACTCCGAACCAACACACTCCAGCGCAACCAAATCAACCTCTTGCTCCTGTGTAAGGATGAGAATAGGCACTATGTCTGGGTCAAGGATGTGGGGCGGCTTCTATATGGAAACAGCAAACATAGGGGTAAGAAGTATCCATGTCTCAACTGTCTCCATGTACACTCCTCTCAGGAAACCTTAGACCAACATGAGCCACTCTGTCAAGGGATCAACACAGCCAGTCAGGTGAATGTCATGCCTAAAGAGGGAAAGATGAATTTCAAGGCCCTCCAGAAACAGATGAGGGCACCATACATCATATACGCAGACTTTGAGACGTTGAACGTTCCCGTACATGGCGCGGCAATGGATCCAAGCCAGAGCAACACGCGACAACTTGCCCAGCAGCCCCCCTGCGGCTTCGGCTACACCATTGTACGCTGCGACGGCCTCACCACAAACCCTGTCGTATATCGGGGGGAGGATGCTGCCGATGAATTCCTCAAACGCTTGGGACAACCACCATCCACCACAAGTTACAGCGGCCAGCTCTGATGGTGCTGGGGCAAAAAGACCGTGAAGACTTTGCCTCCGCCACCACCTGCCACATCTGTAAAGAGCCGCTGGAGGAGGACAAGGTGAGAGACCACTGCCATATTACAGGCAAATACCGGGGTGCTGCCCACAATGTCTTTAATCTAGCATGGCGCATAAACAGAGACAAGCTGAGGATACCTGTAGTCTTCCACAACCTCAGAGGATACGACTCCCACATCATCATGCAAGCGGCCGGCCGTCTGGACTGGGGGAAAAGAACAGTCTACAAGAAGAAAGACGGTCAATGGCAAACCAAACAAGTAGACAACACAACAATCACCTGCATACCAAACACCATAGAGAAGTACGCCTCCTTCACCATCGGACAGCTGCAATTCATTGACAGCCTACAGTTCATGAATAGCTCTCTAGACACCCTGGTAGGGAACCTCAGCGAACTGACACACTGTGGCAAATCAATGGCCCTGACACGTAGAGGCAACGACATAATCTCAAGATGTGAGACGTGCAACACTGAGAAGCATACCCCCTGGACTGTCTTAATGAGCAAGTTCAGGACCATGCTAAGCCAGAGCCAGTCACATCTCCTTCTCCGCAAGGGCGTATACCCTTACGAATACATGGACAGCTTCGAGCGCTTTACTGAGGACCACCTACCACCCAAAGAGGCCTTCTACAGCAAGCTCACCCGAGAAGGAATCAGTGACTCTGACTATGCCCACGCCCAGAAAGTGTGGCAGGAGCTCGATTGCAAAACACTCGGAGGCTACCATGACCTATACCTGAAAACAGACGTCAGTCTGTTGGCTGATATATTCGAGGCATTCCGAGACACCTGCATGGAGGTATATCAGCTCGACCCAGCCCACTACATCAGTGCACCAGGCCTGGCATGGGACGCACTCCTAAAAAAGACGAAGGTGCAACTCGAGCTCCTAACCGACTTGGATATGCACCTCCTCTTTGAGAAGGGACTCCGAGGGGTGTGGCCATGGTCTCCAAGCGGTATGCTAAGGCCAACAACCCCAAGACTTCAGACTATGACTCCACAACACCCAATTCGTGGATCATGTACCTAGATGCAAATAACCTGTATGGGTGGGCCATGATGGAATACCTCCCCACCGGAGGGTTCCAATGGGCCAATCCAACTCTCGAGGAGGTACTCACCACCCCCAACAACGCCCCAGAGGGATGGCTTGTTGAGGTTGATTTGAAGTACCCAGCGCACCTACATGAAGCCCACAGTGACTATCCGCTAGCTCCAGAAACCATGACCATCCCAGAGGCCTGGTTGAGCAGCTATCAGCGCGAGCTCCAGAACAAACTGGGGGGGGGGGGGAAGTTCACGGAGCAAACAAAGCTGGTACCTCATCTCCACAACAAGGAGCGATACGTCGTCCACTACCGCAATCTCAAACTCTATCACAGCCTCGGTCTAGAGGTCACCCAGATCCACCGAGCCATCAAGTTCAATCAGTCCCAATGGATGAAGCCCTAAATAGAGATGACCACCTCTCTACGAGCCCAAGCCAAGTCGGAATTTGAGAAGGACTTCTTCAAGCTGATGAACAATGCCGTCTTCGGGAAGAGTATGGAGAATGTTCGCAAACGCATCAGAGTCAACCTTATCAGAGGCACCGAGACTGACCGACTCCGAAAATTAATCGCCAGCCCCAACTACGAATCGTGTAGAATCTTCAACGGTGGACTGGTGGCGGTGCACAGCATCAAGAACAAGGTCCAGCTGAATAAACCAGTCTATTGGACCAATCCAAGTACCTCATGTACGACTTCTGGTACAATCGGCTTAAACCCCAATACGGTAATAGACTCCAGCTCTGCTACACTGATACTGACTCCCTTCTACTTCAGGTGGAGACTGAGGATGTGTACGCGGACATGAAGACTCACCCCGACTGGTACGACTTCTCAGATTATCCGCGTGACCACCCCAACCATTCGACTGCGAATAAAAAGGTGGTCGGCAAATTCAAAGATGAATGCAACGGCCGCTCGATAGCTGAGTTCGTCGGTCTCAGACCAAAGATGTACTCAATCCTAGAGGAGGCCGCCAACATCAAGAAAGCCAAAGGAGTGGCTCGGGCAGTTGTGAAGAAGGACCTCAGACACGAACACTACAAGGACAGTCTGTTCGGTCAGCGGGAATACAAGCACACACAGGTTGCCATACGAAGCAAGGGCCACCAGATAGGGGTTTATGAGATGAACAAAACATCTCTGAGCCCCATGGACACGAAAAAAATGGATTTGTGCTGATGGTATCAACACTAGGGCCTACGGCTACCTAGAATCCTGCTAGGGAGTAGCTGTGGAGCTCCTCACATCCACGAGCTGGTCCATCTACGAGGTAGAAGTCCATAGAGTAGAGAACCGAGGGATGCATAACGGGCAGATCGCCAGCCTGGGCCTCATCGCTTAGGGAGGATCCGGTCAGGAGGCATTTGGGTGTCGGGAGGAACAATCATCAGCTCTTCGCGAACGAAGCCCCGCGCTGGCCCATCCTCCAGGTAGTACAGCGCAGGCCGCCCATCCTGGCATACTGTTCTACGAATCTCGTGTACTGTTAATGACAACGAAGGATCAGTCGCCCGGCGCCGGCCACCTTCAAGCTCATGCTCCCCAGGCGAGCTTGCATACAGATACCGAACTAGAGCCTCAGACGGAATCACAGGCTCCTTGAGGCCGATAGTAAGGTGAGCAGGAGCGGCCGGTGAATGGGATACAGAAGTGTCCTTAATGTCATCAACCGGCTTCCGACCCGTCAAACGAGTCACCTCACCGTTAAGAGCCGCGACCACCTGAGGAAGAGCCCGAACCCATTCAGCTGAACGTTCAGAGGACCCTCGAGCCGCCAGTAGTAACTCTTGGGCGTACTGGGCACCGAACAGTCTCTCCGCCAGAGTGCGATTGAACCTCTCGACGATCGCCTGCTGCCGGTGATTCCCAGCTTCTCCACGCCGTATCTGTGTCTTATGCTTTGCTGCCAGCTGGCTCACAGCACCCATAAACTCACGCCCCGGATCAATCTGCAGAAGCCGTGGCCATTTGAGTGGCCCGCGTTTGTAAATTCGCTCTAGGGCCAAAGCCACCCCTTCACTGCTCTTGTCTGTCAAAGCCTCTGCTTCCTTAAACCGTGAGGCAACATCCACAACTGTCAAGGCATACTTAAATGTCTTACGACCAACCCGGTCATGTGGTAGGTAGAGCAAGTCAGCCTGATGGACGGCATTCGGTCTATCTTCATCAATAGATGGCCGCGGAATGTAACGAGGAGCGGGTAAATAGATCTGAAAAATAGCTTGCTTCTTGAGCCAGTCTCGGGCAACATCCTCCGAAACATTAGCTGCAGCAGCTAGCTTCTTAATGGCCGCCAAGCCTTTCCAGTAGCCCTGAGGGCTGTAGTAGATATCCTCCAGATCTTTCATTTTGGTAGCAGCGGTCAATCTCTAAAGTAACTTGTAAGCAACAATACCAGTCGCTGCCAGCCCAAGAACGATAAAAGTGATCTCGCGGTCTTTCTGCGGCTCGGATGGCACATAGAAATCCGACAGGCGAGGTTCAGGCTCGAGGGGCTCGACACGTTTGCCAGAGATCAGGCTGTATTCCCGCATGGCCTGGTCGACATCCTGGAAGGAGTGAACGGCGTGGCCTTCGCGCTGTAGCTCATCGTTGAGCCAGTCCAGCCGCGCGGTTCTCTTTCTCATCCACTCAGCCTGGGCCGCCTGTAGCCGCTCGACAGCCTCATCGTGTCGCCTCATTTCTTCATGGGCGTCCGCATGCCCTAGCTTGGAAAATAGGTAGTTGCCCCCCGTAAACGCGAGGGCATTGACAACAGCGCCCCCTATCATCATTGCGACAGAGGCCATAGCTAGCGGGGCTGATACTGTAAGGGTTTATGCAATATATCAGCGGGGATCAAGCCCTCTTTGATAAGCAAATCTCGGAGTGCTAAGGCGATGGACGTGTCTAAAACCATCATTCCAAGGTCATACATATCAGCGTCTAGCTTTGGCAAGGATGCCCCTTTGAAAATCACCTTGGTCAGTTTTGCGGTGCCTACCGTAAGCGCGGCCACCACAACGCCGTGGTAAACGGCGTTAACAATAGCTTTCCCGTTTATTGTATTATGATTAATTTGGTGTGCTAATAAAATGTTGTTAATATAAAAAATGCACCCTTTGAGGCTGACAATTTTGGAAAGGGGGTAAATTTTTCTTATTTCGTTCGCTGGAAAGAGGGAAATGACATGCTGACATGTGGTGAAAGTGTGCATGTTCCAAAAAAGGTTGAGAACCACTGTTCTAGATCATTTGCTGGTGGTCATATAATTAGGATAGGTAAATCTGGGACCCGTTAAGTAGGTAACGAACCTATGAAAGATCTAGCATGCCTGTAGGGAATTTACCCTAGACAAATACTGCTCATGAATCGTGAAAGAAATAGGAGGAAAAGCACTGGTCACCGTCGCTGCAACTTCAATTACTCCTTCCCACTACGCCTAGCAGCATAAGTGGAAGACAGCAAAAATACCATCACCACAACGACTAACACCACGACTACCACCATCACCACCACCACAACCACGATTACCACCACGACTAAAACAATCACCATCACCACCACCACGACTACTACCACGACTACAACCATCACACCACCACCACCACCACCACCACCGCCCCACCACCACCACCACACCGCTGCCGCCAACAACAAAAACAACAACAACAACCACAACAACCACAACAACCACAAGACCTGGGAACCCAGGATAATTAAAATAAACTCCCCGCCTCGAAAGGGACTCGAACATACCCCCAGCTGGCTGACAGGCTGGCGGCCTATCCACTGCGCCACTGTGGCATCCCCAGGCTTAGGTAAGATTATATTGCATTAGGCAATGAGCATTCTGTCTTTTCTAACACCAAGATTGTCACGTGATATACAGGTTACCATGCCACAGGTTCACGTTAATTTCCTAGCGTATGCAGCCAAGCAACCCAGTTCCGGATCTATACAATATAGTTATACGCTTTTGGTATTTAGTTTCGTTTTCACCTAGAGGTGAATCGATAATGTCATTACATATCCGTGCATTAAATCCACGAATACACATCTGGCGTTCTTTTTCACTTTGAAAATTAATTTCCGCCCTAGGTGAGGGTAACACCCGCTGAGAAGTACATTTTGACACAGAAATATCTATGTTCACACCCGCTCGATTGCATATGTCTCGTCTATGTATTTGCAGATAAGGATAATGAAACAATATGTGTATTTGCAGATCAGGATAATGAAATAATGCGATGTCTTCACAATGCAGTTCATGTAATTAACAAAGGAAAACGTGTTCAAAAATGTTATGGCAACAATGTCATGGCATTGTCAGGCTGTATCAATACTTTGGAACAGTAGTTCCCAAGCTTTTCAAGCAGAGGGTCATATCTACTATTTTCGGTAGTTAAGCGGGCCACAACGTTATAAAATTATAAAAGTCGTGCAATATCATTCTGAAATTTTCTTAACTTTCGTCAACGAAATTCTAAAACTTTAATGGCAGTCAATGTCAGTACTACACTAGGGTCATGTTTTGGTTTAAAACCAAATTTGGTTTAAAATCAAATGTTCACTTAACAATAAATTTTAAATCAGTTTCAAAAATCGCTGTTAATGTAATTAATTTACAGATGTAACTGTTCTTCGTAACCAGTTACTTGAGTTCAGATGCCAGTTTATCAATGTCTGGGCACACATCTGTCGTGCCCAAAGTCATGAGAGCAGCTAGCTTACTGTCGATAATGACAGATACGATCTACCTTTGCATCTTTCGTCGTCCTGCGATCTATTTGCAGATGACTGTACAGTGTACACAAACGTTGAAAACTGTATTTTACTGGAGTCGTCTTTACAACAAGAATTAAATAATGTAGTTAGGTGGAGCTATTCAAACCGTATGCAAATTAACATCACTAAAACAAAAGCAATGTTATTAACAACCAGACAAAGACTTCAAACTCTAAGCTCACACACATCACTTCAACTTCACATCGATAACATGTCAGTAGAAAGTGTAATTGAGCGTAAAACATTAGGCCTAATCATTGATAGAAACCTAACCTTTAATTCCCACGTTCAAGCGCTCATTAAACAAACAGCGAAAAAAGTCTACCAACTCGCCAAAATTAAAAACTTCCTTGATGAGGACACAAGGAAACTATTCTATACTTCTCATATATAGACACACTTTGACTACTGCTCTACAATCTGGGACGGTTGTTCTAATTCAAACACCAAGTGACTTTACTCACTCCAGAAACGGGCCATGAGTCTAATTTATAGCAAACATCTATCTGTAAGGTGTGGAATGCGCCTGGCCCTGCAGCCAGCAGGGTTAGGATCGGCTAGCCTCTCCCAGGAGGGGTGAAGAGCGAAAATTAGTAGCCTGCCGATGACCCGCAGACTACACAAGTCAACCCCCACCTCCACGTGGTGCAGACCTGGCAACCACGACCGCGAGGTCATGGGCTAACGGGGCTATGGCTCGCCATAGCGGATGGACTCCCTGTGGTCAGATTAGTGTCCTAAACCTGCGACTGGCCTAGCAAGCCGGCAGGGGATCTTCATACTGCTCGTAGAAAAACTAAGAAGTATAAACGGACTGACTCAAACAGCTATCGTACAAGAGGAACAGGTACAAGAGGAACATGATGAGATGAGATGAGATGATGAGATCTATCTGACAAACCTAGCCTGTATAAACGCCTTCAGTTACTACCATTCCGCAAACGCCTGCTTTTCAATAAAGCTAAACTAATTCACAAAATCCTGCATCGGAATGCCCCAAATTACCTTTGGCCATTTGTTAAATATAATGCTAGACACAGTAAACGTTTAAATATATTACACATTCCGAAGCCTAGGATTGACTTATACAAAACAAGCTTAACGTACTCTGCAGCTCAGCTGTGGAACAATCTTCCACAAGAAATCAAAGACATCACCAATCCCTATTCATATAATCGCAAATTATTCGAACACTATCTCAATACGGATTACCTTCCCCCTTAATAATAAAGATGTCATTCCCCTCTTTTTAACAAAACCCTAGTATAACAGCCAGTCCCCTTTTTGTAGGCCAGTATATTCCACATGGCTAATAACAAGTGTCAGACCATTATCTAATATTATTGTGTCGTGTAGTTTTGATGTTCGCATTTTGCCCATGCCTTTATAACGCATATCTTTTATATTGTTGCTGTTCTTTCTTAGCCTTGAATGATGTGTGAATGAAATAATGTATGAAAGAGAGTGATAGAAGGGCAGAATGTTAGACGGGCCTGGGTGCCCAATTCTTAACCCTTTGAAAATAAAGTTTGTTTGTTCGTTCGTTCGTTCGTTCGTTCGTTCGTTCGATGAGTCTGGAACGTTGCTTGTTTTTTTTTTTTTTTTCATAACGGTCATTGCGGAAAATGATTGCTCGCATCTGTAAGTCGAACCAAAACGACAAATGTATCTCTGGGCGAATGACCGCAAGTGTTCAAATTGTTTGCCAGGCAATAGTCGCCAGAATGAAATCATATGATCAGCTGAAGGTAAAGCAGGTAGCTCCAGAAATGTACATTTCAGTGCAGAATTGCATTTCAAATGATTTACTTCGTACTGAAGATTTTGCTGAACTGAATAGGCGCATTCGATAATATCTGAGCATAACAACCACGAGCAGAGTAAATTATCGCACGTTGACGGGGCGCTCCGAGTGCAGTTTTCAAATCATTAAAATAGTTTATTTTAAATAACGAGGCCTCGCGTACCGCTTTCTGACAGCTGGCGGACCACAAGTGGCCCGCGGATCGTGGTTTGGGAACCTCTGCTTTAGAATATTGTATGTTAAAAATTGACGACATAAAAGTTTTATAGCCTAGCACAAACAAGGCACAGCTCTAAAAGGCCGAAAAGGTCTGATAAATTTTCCCTCTGAGCTTTAATGTACTGTTAACGGTTAAAGATGAATTATTTCTATGGCTTCCATCACAAAAATGCAGTTATAAGAGTAATTAATGGGTTATTCAAAATTTAAAGATCAAAGATCATCTGCGACGAAACCAAGAGGACGTCCAAGAAGAAAATGGATTGACGACATCAAAGACATTGTACAATCACACGGAATGACACTATCAAGTGCCGCCCACCAGGCGCTGGAGCTCAAATTATCCCTCCCCACGACACTTGACGACAGAAGTGGAAGATGACGATGATGAAGATGGTGATGATGATAAAATTTAAAGCCACTTGTAAACGGAAAAAAAAATTCAATATAAGTTATGTCATCATCAATGCTCATAAATATCGGCAGAAAATAATGGTCTTAAGGCCTTTTTTAAACGATGACAGAAAGCAAGAAAGGGGAAGCATTACTTTTATAAAAGACAACTGAAAAGTAAGTGTAGTATGCTTATCATATTTCCCTAAGGGGAGTTTCCGTGACGAAGAGGCCAAGCCGTGTGCCTCTCGCTCCTAAGGTTGTGGGTTCGATTCCGGGCCACGTCGTTCTGTTTACGAGTGCGTTTTTCTCGGAGACTCCTGGGGGTCATCGCTGGATCTACGGAGTTCATGCTTTGTGCGACGCTTTCGGCATGCCGACCTGCGGAAAGGGACCGAGCCATATGGGATAAAACCATATGCAATGAAGTCGATCCTCTCGACTTGTAAGACTCTTTTTATTTTATTTCCTTAAGACCTCTACCTTATCTTTTATAGGGAACATACTCCGTAGCACCGACGTGAATGTCAACATGTGCGTCCCTTAATCCACACAGAACATAATCCTTCATAAGGGAATCGTTGAAGCTTTTGAAATAACAGGAGAAATGTATCAATAGAAGCTATGGGTTTTGGTGAATAATATTCCTTGTTAATCATCTTAATTTCCCACTTTTGCCGTCAAGAGTCGTTGGGAGGAATAGATGATGTTCCAGTGCCCCATTGATGACACTTTCAAGTCGTCAATTCATTTTCTTGTTTCGTGCCCTCTCGTATCAGATCTTCCTTGGTGTAACGTCAGTGTTGATAACTAACGGTGTTGCATTCTAACAAGATGACCGAACCATTCGATTTTCTGCGTTTCGATACATGTAACACAAGGTGTTGATCCCACTGTCTGATAACATCATTCCTTACTCGGTCTCGGATGGTCATGTTGACAGCTCTTCCCATATACCTGGCTAATGACGATATCAAAATGTGTCTCGTTGTAAATGCCTCGAAGTGCACTTTACCCTCCAGCGGGGTACTATCATTATTTGAAGGCGACAGTTTCACAGTCCAGACACAGAACATAACAAGCTCTTCACGAGGCAGATACATACGCCGTAACCTCTTAAATAGAACCATTTTATCATATGAACACCAATCATGGACAACAACACAGTAATCAAGAAATGCATCTTTGGGAACTTCCCTCTGCCGTGTCTCCACCTTACAGTGTTAGAGGGGTTTGTGTGTTACAACGAACCCAAGGGCTAAACCGATGGTAGGGCAGCTATCGGTGGGTTCTCCCATGTCGGACTGGCCATTAGATATGAACCAGGCGAAGAGAGAGAGAGAGAGAGAGAGAGAGAGAGAGAGAGAGAGAGAGAGAGAGAGAGGAAGTGAGAGGGAGAGAGAGAGGGAAAGAGAGAGATCGCGCACGAGAAGCTAATTGCGCATCCTTTACAGGACGTCACAGTCAACCCCAGCATTTCTTTGGCTGTTTGTGATTACCTTGCAAGCTTACGTTCAGTAGTTTACTTTGCTTTCTGAACAAACGGCGGGTGTACTGAGCTACGGGCTTAATAAAACAATGCACAGAAATTCATTGTATAATGCCAGTTTATATAAACGAAATATATGTAGTATTACAGAAAAAAAAACTGTCCAGCCCTATTGATTAATTACTAGAATCCAGTTCTTGCACCCGAGGCAAACCCATAAGGTATCTGTATATCCCAAGAGACTTTGGAATGCAGCACTGCTTATGGTTTTCCGATGAGCACAGATTACAAATGTATATTACTTTCACAACAGTTCACAAATGGCACACGGCATCATCTGTTTGATTATTCACTATCTGAATTAGTGGAGACTTTCCCGGCTAAGTGGCTAAACCACCTGCTTGGCGCCACGAAAGGCTTGAGTTCGTTCAAAGACTCCGTTATTCGGAGTCATGGCTTGTATTATGGGATTCGTGTCTTTAGCGATGTTAGGCAGGATGCTTTGTGGAAAGAGCGAGCCTTATGGGACAAAACTCGGTGCAATTAAGTTGATCCTCTTGTCTTTAACTCCCTTAACCCCTTTAACCCCTCTGCGGTAGTCTACAACGATCTGTTATATATGGTGCGCGCGTATTGTGCTCTTTTTGAATCATCACTACCCCCCATAACTTGTGCTTTGGAGTACAGAGTTTCAGCTAGCGATTGTTACTCCAGATCCCCAATCTCATAGGTTTTAGAGCCACCTGAAAGCTGAAAGAGATTCATCATCATGTGCCATGCCGATAAGCGTGGGCTGTCATGTTTTGCCATCTGACACGATCACCAAAGTTGTGGATAAGCTCTATGCTCTTGTCTCGAGATGGCACGTGGCCAAGCCATCCAGATATTAACGCCTATGACTTACCCTTGTTCTTTCCCCCTCAATCTTGTCAGTTGTCACCGAGATCTCTAGTTTATTTCTTCTCATAATGTCTTAAAGAATGTTCACTAAGTCTAATTTCTCTAATCTGTTTAAGGTTTACATTTGCTCGTCGTAGGACCCATTGCTCATTGATTTTCTGTCTGTCCATGGTATTCTTTGCATTTTCCTCAGAAACTACATTTCTACTGCAATAAGATATTTTTCAGCTTGATTGCTCATTGTCCACGTTTCACATCCATACAAAAGTACAGGTTCTATGTAACACTTCAACACTATTTTTCTCATTGTAATTGACATCTTTTTAATGGTCAGTACGTTTTCCATCCTGCAAAAGGCTATCTTGCCATGCGTTTCTTGTTCTAATCTCTTCAAGGCATCCCCCATCAGATGTTATGACTGTTCCGAGATAGTTGTGAGTATTTACTTGTTTAAGAATACTCCATTTTACCGGCGTATTACATTGTGGTGTTTCTTTCTTCTTAGAGACGACCATAATCTCTTTCTTCTTACAGTTTAATTTTAACTATAGTTGTTCAAGGAAGTTAGTTATATATCTATATAAGATGGCAAGCACCTCTTAACGCTTTAGCGAAGAGTGGTATGACCGGTATTATGCCCTCATCAGCGAATTTCCGTGAGAAATCTTGCGTTCGTCTTTAACGAGGTGGAGTGGACGTTACAGCAGCTTCAATCCGGAGACACAATCACAGCTGCTGACGAATGAATCGTCTTTAATAGTTGTTGCTGGCTTTGAGCACAAGCGTAATTCACACAAGTGCTGCTACTTCTAGTACTCTGGGCTGATTTTTGCGTGTGGTTTGACTTTCCCAATTACTAGTGTCCATCGCCATCAGGCGAACCCTCTCCAAGTCAAGGACGAGAAGTCAACATTTTATTCCAACTGACCTGTGTGGATTTTCAACCCTCTACATCGACATAAGCACACCGGATGCTTGAGAATGAGCGCTCTTATCCATTTTGACATGCTGTCCCCCCGAATCCGGTATAATGATTAATGTTTGATGTCTGACAACATCTTCAGTCCGTACTGAATGTATCCATCTATCATGTGCCATGACGATAATGGTTAATGTTTGATGTCCCAAAACATCTTCAGTCCGTACTGATTGTATCCATCCATCATGTGCCATGCCGATAAGCTTGGGTGGTCATGTTTTGCCATCTCACTCGATCACTAGAGTCGTGGATCAGCTCCATGTTTCCGTCTAGACCATGCCACGTGGCAAAGCCATCCATGTTTTTACTTCTAGGTCTTCCCCTTGGTCTTTTCCCTTCGATCTTGCCAGTTGTCACCAAGTTCTCCAATTCATTTCTTCTCATAACATGGCCAAAAACATTTTGACAGTCTAGTCCAGTGTTTCCCAACGTGGGGCCCACTCCCAAAAGGGTGGCAATTCGATTGTTAAGGGGGCAATTCGAAAATGGAAGAAATCGGCTGGATATAACAAAACGGACAGACTTGAGACTGAAGTTAACTAAATTGGAACCTGACAGAAAATCTCTTTGCAGCAAGCATCAAGCACGAGGATCTCACTAAATTTAAATAATAAATAATTACTAATAATTAAAATAATATAGAAAAATCTTTCATTAAAATTATTTTGTACTTGAATTTCAGTTCTCCTTTACATGTTTTGAAAATTTACTTACTGTGTTTGCTCAATAATTTCCTATTGATTTCTTCCTAAAACCTATCATTCAAGTCTCTTTAGTGAACATTTCAATTTTTGAATATTAATAATAATGTATATGTAATGTGGGGGGGGGGGGGCATAAGAATTTTAGAAAGGCTTAGGTGGGGCATAGCACACAAAAGGTTGGGAAACACTGGTCTAGTCTAATGTCTCTCATCAGTTTACGATCTTTATTTGTTTCTTGAAGGACTTGTTCACTGGCTCTTCTGTCTGTCCATGGTATTCTTTACATTTTACTCAGAAACCACATTTCCACTGCCACCAGATGTTTTTCAGCTTGTCTGCTCATTGTCGATGTTTCACATCCATAAAAAAGTACAGGTTCTATGTAGCATTTCAACACTATTTTCTTGTTTCAATTAATATCTTTTTATTGGTCAGTATGCTTTTCATTTTGTGAAAGGCTACCATCGCAATGGCAATACTCGTTCTAATTTCTTCAAGGCATCTCTCATCAGATGTTATGACTGTTACGAGAGAACTATACAGATCCACTTGTTTAAGAATATGTCCATTTACTTGTATATTACCTTGTGGTATTTCCTTCTTCCCAATGACGACCATCATCTGTGTCTTCTTACAATTCAATTCTAACCCTAGTTGCTCACTGTGTGCAACAACCGCATCTACTAAATGTTGCAGGTCCTGTTCATTGTCTGCAATCAAGACTGTATCATCTGCATATCTAAAGTTAATGATGCATTGTCCCCCAATGTTGATTCCTTTCATATCTTCTATATTTCTGAACATATTTTCACTGTACAGGGAAAAAAGATCTAGAGGCATTACACATCCCTGTCTCACACCTCTCTTAATAGGTTGATATTCACCTACTTCAATATCAATTCTTATGGCATCTTGTTGTTTCCAATATATGTTTTTACAAGTCTAAGGTCTTTTCCATCAATTTGTAGATCTTCAAGCATCCTTATCATGTCGTCTCACTTTATCAAAAGCCTTTGTGTAGTAAATAAAGCAAAGATATAGATCTTTGTTTACTTCTATAGAACGTTCAATTACTGTTCTCAGTATATGCACAGCGTTTACTGTACCCTTGCCTTCTACAAATCCACATTGTTCTTCTCCCTTTTCGGGTTGTATTTTCTTCCTAATGCTCTGCATGATAATTATTAGCGAAATCTTCGTGATGTGACTCATTATACTAATTGTTCGATGTTGATCACATTCCAAGGCTCCTGATTTCTTTGGGATTGCAATAAATACAGAGTTACATAATTCATGAGGTATATTTCCAGTATCATATATTGTATTCAACAGTTTGGTAACTTTATCTATTCCATATTATTCTAAAGCATTAATAATTTCTGTTGTGATGCTGTGTGAACAGGGGGTCTTGCCAGATTTAATATGGTTAAGAGCATTCTGAACTTCCATCTTCAAAATTGATGGCCGTTCATTATTATTTTGAACATTATACTGTTGTTCTCTGTTAACATCATAAAGGTTTTTTAGATAATCTGACCATACATGTAAAATCTGATCATTTTCTATTCTAAATTTTCCATCTTTTGTCTTTAGGCTGCCTGCTGGTGTATGTGTTATTTGATCATTAAATTCCTGAATTCTTGTGTGCATTAGTTGGTAATTTTACTGTTGTATTGTTTTTCAATTGCTATGCACATTTTGTTTAGCCATGCTTCTTTTGCCTCCTTACATAATATTATGACTTTTCTGTGAATTTCTTCATATTTGGCAGGGTCATTTGTATTCTGTCTTCTGGTTTCCATTAGTTGTAACATTTCTTCAGTCATCTATGTCTTACGACCCACTTTCTTTAATTTTGGAATAGGTTTTTCTGCAACACAACTTATTGAATTCTTCAACCCGGTGAAGGTTAACCCGGTCAACAAATGTCCGCAGCAGTCGGATGTGTCGACTAACGGCGTAAGAACGCAGCTCTGCTGTAAACAGGCACAATGCAATCACGTCCGAAAAAAACGAAATTTCGGATGAACGCAGAATAATAATAATAATAATAATAATAATAATAATAATAATAATAATAATAATAATTCAACATTTCCCATTGGTCATACACATCTTGAAATAGGATCTCTAGAACAGACAATATATCAAATTCGTTCTTTACTTCTATGCTAAAATTATCTTTTATTTCTTTGTCAGTTTTCAATTTGCACAAAACATATTTAGTGTGCCGGTATCTCTGGCCGAGGGGTTACAACACTTTCTCCGTAATCCCGTTTATCACGCAGAGTCTCGTAGCGGGGCGAGAGCTGGAGGCGGTTCGACCCCCGCTGGTGACTTGCGGGATAACTGAGCCGGCCGCTCAGAAAGCAATGGCAAACTACTGAGCGTAATCTTGCCAAGAAATCAACAGACAGCTGAAAGATGCTGCTGTTGACAGCGATGTCCTGTAAAGGATATTCGAATTAAAAAAAAATATTTAGGGTTTCCTGTTTGTATTGATTACTGATTATTGATTATTGATTACATACTGATTGTATGTTCAGCGTTAATATTAGTAAGTGTTTCCCCCTACATGCATGTGGCATAGAGACCTGTGTGAGATTCATAGACTTGCACCGGAAGCCAACAAATCTGCAGGCTCGCTGCCCCACACTCAATCACATGAAACATGCAGACATAGCCATGCAAAGCCTCCTTAGACGTGATAAAGCTTATCGCCCACTCGTGCCGCACGTCATTTGTTAACTCGAAGTATTAAGACTATAGTATGTCCCGAAAAGAATGCCTTCATTCACGATCAATTATTTTGAAAACTGTCTGTTGCATCGTTATGAAATTTTTCCAGCCGTTTTGTATTTACCCCCACCCAAGGAATATGTTTTTGATAGGTCCAAAAACAACTTAAATCATCGAAAGCGGCGACATTCCTTTGATGTTTTGCTGAACAACTAGTGATTTCTCGCTAACAAATTTATGTTTACAGTAATGAAAGCCCCGCCAATTCAGATGACACACAAGCGTATCCGGATTCGTATGGGAGTGGGTGCAATGAAAGAAGTAGCTTAAAATCGACAGGGTCGGCTTCATTGCACCGGGTTTTTATCCCATATGGCTCAGTTTCTTTCCGCAGCGCGGAAAGCGTCGCACAAAGCGCGAACTCCGTACCTCCAGCGACGACCCCCGGGAGTCTCCGAAAAAATGCACTCGTGAAATGAAGGACGCGGCCCGGAATCGAACATTCAACCTTTGGTTGTTTGCCACGGCTGAGGGCTTGCGGAATAAAAAATTCATCACTGTGGAATACTAGCTGTTTCCATTGACATTATGCTGATGCTGTAATGTTTAGTTCCTGCAATTCTTCTAAATATTTGTAGCAAAATATCCCAGTTGGTATGCACGTGGATTAAGGTCTGCGATCTGCTCAGACCTTAATCTGTGTCGGACGATTCCAGTAGGTTGATGACTGCTATCGGTTGCATAACATTCAATCCATCCTTTCTCCAATAATCCTCTTCCTCTTTAAACACATCGTCCTCACATTTTTCCAGTAACTTTTATCAATATTTAATACCGCGGACTGGATTAGTATCCTGACGTCAGACAATTTGAATATAGTATTGTCAGCTGCCACCTGTCCTTTAATTTTAGCCCACACAAGTTCTATAGGGTTAAAATGAGAATGGTACGGCTGAAGTCTCAAGCACCCATGACGATGATCTTCTATCAACTTGTCGATTTGATATTTCTTGCTTTTTGGCGTCTGTTTTACAAGGGGCAACAATTCTAGCTCGAAATACGTTTCTGGAAATGGTATGTTTTCCATTCGGATTCATATCTTTATTGCTCCCTTTATGCTCGATGCTGTAGGTATTTTGTCTTCGTGGGCAACAACATTGATATCATGCATTGTCCATAATTGGACACGACGGTTTATCTAGGGATGGAAGCACAGTATTCTCGAGCCAACCTCTAAATACATTACCATTCATCTTATTATGATAATCCATATTGTCTGTATGCTTTGATACGAACACGAGCCCAGCATTCTGTTGTAAGCCATTATGCGTATTACCAGCATGGGCAATGACCAAAAGCTGTCCATTACTACTGGGCAGTTATCGCGTTATCTGTCCATCCACTGATTGCCATTCCTTATTGTCAACAACTTAACTGACAGGCATCAACGGGTACTTCTCACACACCCATACAAGACAACTTGCAAGTCGTGTGGGAGGCAAAATGCATGGTCCATTTTATTGCCGTTGGCTCGCTTACAAGCGGTAAACAGTCGCTAATGCAATACACAATATACAGCCACAGAATTATCTAACACAAACTGCTAACCCTATGCTAGTTCTATCTATTAGTGAACACAAAACTCCTAACGCTATTCTAAACGATGTGAACGCCTCAAGTCCAGTCTCCCGTCTACCTAACCTCTCTCCCGTGGTTACACACCACGCGGGGTGACCTTCACCTTCGTGCGTGTTACCTCACATCGCACTCTGCTGGCAAACGTGGCCTGTTGAGTGTCTACTCAACTGTGCTATGGCTTCACGAGGTGTGGTACTATCGAGTCTTTGACACACACCCACCCCTCTTGTGTTGCGTCATCAACTTTCACTCATTGGTTGTGACGCAAGAGGTTCCTAAACAAAAAATTAGTGTCTCTAATTTTTGTCAAAGACTCTAGATAACCTGGCTTTGGGCATTCCAATGAACTATTAATAACTATTGTCACAATGTAGCAAAGCCTTACTTGGCTACTGGCAATCGCCACAAACTTGACTGGTTGGCGTGAGCCCCTTCTCACATGCTATATTATATTTATCAGAGGTATGTCTGAACCGGACCGTTGTCTTATAAGACCTGCCCTCACATAGTAAATTAACTTACTACCCATACAAAGTTGACTTTCTTAGGGTCAACACATGAATTATTTCATGTCCCCCATATAATATTTAACAACCATTCTACAAGAGTGTGTGCGACAGGCTTTACCTCCTTCGCTTCCGCGCGTAAGACTTTATTTCACTGTTAATTTAGTTCTTCGTTGTCCATTATGTCCCCTGGCCCCATAGTTATCTGTCTTTGATTTACAAATAGTGTATGCAATTTATATGTTTGTTTTTCTGTTTGTTTGTGTGTTTGGATGTAATAAATCTACTAATCTAATTTCTATCCTCTATTTATAAATTCTATGTGTATGTATGTTAGTTTTTTGAGTGTCATAATTTGGTTCAATGTGGCCACAAACAGGTGTATAACACTAATTCGTGACTACATTCACTTGTCATGAAACCCAAAATACTGTAATCTAAGTTCTAAACTATATTACAGACAACACATTCACACTAACACAATTTCACTAACGAAAACTTTACATTCTAACATACCATTCTAATTCTATAACTAAGTATTTAATGTGTTACCTAAATTTATTAAATTTGTTATGTTAATTATATGATATGATTATATTACTTCTTATTTTTTTCTAATCTAAGTGATGTAATCTAACTATTTAAATGCAATTGTTGTGATGTGAGTTATGTACCTTAATTAAATGGATTATGTGACCACAATTTATGTACTTTTCTAAATACTATGCTAAATAATGTTTTTAAATGCACAAAGGAATTATATGAGTGATGTTCTTAATCTAACTGGTGTAAATGCTGTATGTTACCTTATCTACTCTTTTTAATCTATTATGATGTAAAATGATGATACTAATAAATGGTAATATTTGAAAGATGGTATGGTTTCATTAAGATGGAATAAACTAACTACAATGAAACTAAGTGAAATATAACAATCTAAATGGTACTATTCATATCATAAATTTAATTTAACTTGTAATAAACTATTCTTATGTCTAAACTAATATTCTAATCTAATTTTAATGGGTTAATTACTGTACTAACTACATTATTAAAATAAATGAGAACTGTTATAGTTCCTAACCTACATCTAATTTATCACTATCTTAAAATATTATATTACATATCACAATAAGTTTATATACATAGTATTTGGTTTACACAGGTTAGTAGTTGCCTTCATGTATGTGCAATGGTTGTATAGGCATAATATAACCACACACCTTGCCTGGGTATCTGAAATACATTACACAGTCATCTTAATGTTCTCTCGGTAGTGCACGTGTAGAGTTCGCTGGTGTTGTAGCTCTGTCTTTTCGTGTCTGTAATTAAGCACTGTTCTGACACTGTTTTCTGCGGTTCATATATATGATACACCAGAATGGAGCTTAGTTGGAAATGAGCTGTCCTAGTTCACACGGTGGTATCTAAGTATAGCAGCACAGTTCTTAATCTGATGTCCACGGACACATGATAGTTCAGTGTTTTGGTACATGATTACGCCAATAATGTGGATATGTATGTAAGCTATTTTACATCTTATATTATCAGATACCCATGTACCAACCATCACTCTAATTTAACTGTTGGATTTCAGGTATTTCTACCCCAGATGGTCTACTAAGGGTATCAGCTAGGGTGTTGTCTTTCCCCTTAATATGCTCTATACTGAACGTATAGTTTTGAAGGATAAGAGACCACCTGTATATCCTGTCGTTTCGGTGCACACCAGTCTGAATGACCGTAATGGGAGAATTGTCGGTCTGGATAATGAAGTGCACACCCGCCAGAAAGCGGTGGAGCTTTCTCACTGAGTAGATGACGCTCAGGGCCTCCAGTTCTGCTATCGAATATCTGGACTCGGTAGGTGTGATCTTACGGCTCACGTAGCAAATCGGATGGAAGATGCCCTCATAAAATTGGCCTAGGACTGCAGCGATGGAGATCCTGCTGGCATCTGTCCTAAGATAATAAACGAGCCCAGGGTTAGGCAAGCGGAGGATGGGAACATTACTAAAAAGAATTTTCAATTTTGACAATGCAGAAATTAATAATGCATCTTTCACATCCAATTTTACTGATGCTTTTAATACATTCGAAAACACACTTGTAATTTCAGCTAGGTTTGGAATAAATTTACTGTAGTAATTAACTAATCCTAAAAGACTTCTAACCTGCTTTTTCGTAGTAGGCATGGTTAGATTCATAATTTTTGTAATAATCCTATTGTCAGTCTTCAGTTGACCTTGAGAGATGACATGACCCAAAAATTCAATTTCTCTTAGGCCTAATTCGACTTTGCTCGGTTTGACAGTGAGACCGAAGAGTCGCAACCTATCAAAGACATGTCTCAGTTTCAGTAAGTGTGTAGTCCAGTCTTCAGTATGGACACATATATCATCTATATAGGTCACAGTATTCGTCACTCCATGTAACAGATCTCTAGTTAAGCGTACGAAAGTGGCAGGAGCATTTCGAAGTCCGAAAGGAAGAAATCGCCACTCGTATAGTCCTAAAGGTGTTGAAAACGCAGTAAGATGCATAGATTGAGCTTGCATCGGGACCTGCCAGTATCCTTTAGTAAGATCTAGTTTTGAAAAGATTTTAGAAGTAGACATGTCCAAGATAAGATCTTCGCAGGAAGGAATAGGTTCTGCGTCGATCTTAGTGATGTTATTGAGTTTCCGATAGTCCACGCACAGACGAATTGTGGAATCCTTCTTCTTAATTAGGACGATTGGAAAAGAGTACTCTGATGTAGACTTTTGGATAATCCCGCTAGCTTCTAAATTAAGAATTTCCTTATTTAGATTTTCCCTATAGCTGAGTGGGATAGAGTACGGCCTACATTTAATAGGCTTAGAATCCGAAAGAAGAATGGAGTGTTCGATTCTGTCCGTCCTACCTGGGATGTCAGAGAATAAGTCTTTGTATTCAGTAACTAACTCCACTAATTGTCGTCGTTGAATGTCTGTTAGTCCCTGATCTATATGTATGCTGTCCACTGTCGCAGTTTTGTCTACAATGGGAACAGGTAGTTCCATTCCGTCGTCGTCTACCTGATTCAGTACCGTGGTGGTGCTAAGTGTGTATTCTGTTAACTCACTGGGTGTATTGCCATTGTCGGAACTGCCAGTCTCGCTAACTAGTGTAGTTGCGTTGTGTATGTCTGTCGTCTGATCACTGGGTGTTGGTGCACTCTGTTCGTCTGTCACTACTTCTGTTTCTTGTCTTGTATAGTAAGGTTTCAACATGTTGACATGGAATATCTTTAAGTGTCCGTTTATCGATATTTCATAGTCAACATCTGAAATTCTGCGTACCACCTTGAATGGCCCTTGCCATGAGGTTAATAGTAAATTTCTTTTGTCTGGAAGTAGCAAGAGTATGTCTTGATCTGGTTCAAGTTCAATTGTTCTTGTCCCTTTGTTGGCATATTGGCGGTAGATTTGACCCTTCCTCTCCAAAGCTGCCTTAGCTATAACACACGATTTCATGATCTTGTCTCGTGTCTCTGTCACCATTTCATAAGGTGTTTTTGGGGTAGGAATTTCTATCGAATTTGTTAGTACCTGATGGTAAATAGTTAGGGGTCCACGTGGGTTAGCCCCGTAAACTAATTCAAAGGGTGAGAAACCCGTGCTAGAATGGGGAATCTCCCGATAGGCGAACAGCACTGTTGGTAACAGTGTATCCCAATCAGCTGGGTTTTCTGCTGTAACCTTAGCCAGCATGTGCTTTAGGTCCCCATTAATTTTCTCTACTATTCCATTGCTGGCTGGATGGTAAGCTGTCGTAAAATGTTGCTTAATGCCTAACATTTTTGTAAGGGCTTGCGTTGCAGCCGATATGAACTGAGTTCCACGATCGGATAAAATGGTCCGTGGGAATCCGAATCGTGAGAACAGGTGTAGAAATACATTGGCAACGTCTTTGGAGGTGATGTATTTCAAAGCTACTGCCTCAACCCACCTTGTACATAGGTCGACCATTGTCAATATGAAGCGATTTCCTTTGCTGGACACCTGGTTTAGGGGTCCAACAATATCTACCGCCACACTTTCAAATGGCCTAGAAACCAGTGTAGAAGGCTGTACCTCAGCTGTAGGATGTTTACCTTTACGTACCAATTGTTGACAGACATTACACGAACGACAAAATAATTTTATGTCATTGCAAAAACCTGGCCAATAGAAATGAGCCTGAATTCTGGCCCTGGTCTTATCATATGCAAGATGACCAGCAAACGGTGACTCATGTGCAATCTTTAGCACAGTTAGACGATGTTGTTCAGGTAACACCGTTTGCTGAATCTCATGGTTACCAGTAGTATAATATCTAGTTAAAATACCATTGTTAAGTCTAAAAACCCAAGATGCATTTTTGGTCACTTTGGCTTTATCTTTTAACAATTTTAAGTATGGAGACACACTAGTATCAGCTTTTTGCTGTTCTATAAATTTCTGTCTGCTGGTGTCATCTGTGCCAGTTGGGGAAAGCAACAGTAGTCTCTCATCTTGTAGTGTGTCTTGATGTTTCACACTGTCTGCTCTTGTTGTTGCATTAGCTGCATTTAATTTCTCCCATGCAACTATTTCCTCATTAGTACATTGTTTCAGTTGAGGTAAACACCCCAAAATTAAATCAGTACAAGGGTTGTTAAGTATTGCACAAGTAAAGGTACCAGAAAGAAACGGAGAATCAATACGGGCTTTTGCCAAAGGGTAAGTCTCAATGTTACCCGAAAAGGTTCGGCATTTCACAGTGTCACCTGTGTAATCACCCGGACTCACTAGTTCCTTTCGAAGACCAATAAGGGTGCTGCCGCTATCCAGCAAACATTGGCATGGTACATCATTGACCATTGCATTGTGGAACACTAACTTGCCTCTGGAGGCTAATGCTGCATTCACACTCTCAGATGAGCATGGTACTGTATGTCCACATTCTAGTATTCCGTCTGCATGGAATTGGTGACATCGTTCACAGCTGTCAAAGCTTAACATATCGTTAGCAGCACACACATCCTCTGCTTGGTTAGTTGGTAAGTCACTTTCAATCTCACACTCATTCTCACTACCACTATCTGAAGAGGTGTCAATCAACATAGCGTTGTTAGCTTTCAAACGTTGGCGGCCAAGGCACTTATTAGAATAATGGCCATAAGAGGAACAAAAAAAACATTTGATTGCACGCCTGTATGCAGACCGTTTGCTTTGCTGCTTCTTGATCACATTTTCAAGATGCGCCGGATAATTCGGCGATTTGTCGCACATAGCATAAGTGTCGTGCATTAGTTGACAGTACATGCATTTGGAAACTTTTCTGTCTTTCTTATCATACTTCTGAAAAGGTTTTCTGTTACCCTGATAGTTTTTTGATTGGTCTTTGACAAAGGAAACTATCTCAGAGTCACTTGAGGTCTTAAAAAATCTCTCTGTTAGAAGAAAAATATGCTGAACCTTTTTTTTCGAACTGCTCGATGTTTTCAATGTCTGACTGCTGCAAAAACTTAGCAAAAGGAGAAGGTATAGTAGATATACACTTGTCCATAGCTATTAGGTTTTTTAATCTATCAAAGTCTTTTCCTATGTTAGCTGCTTTAAGCCACCTGTTTAGTACACTCTGCACATTTGAAAAATAATCTATAAAAGTTTCACTAGGTTTAGGTTTTAAATTTGAGAACTGAACCTGATACCCAGGGGCATCAAGTAAAAAGTGCTGCATAATCCTATCATGGATGTATTGATAGCTAGATCTAAGTTCAATAGGAATAGACTCTATTACTTTAAGGGGCTCACCACTTAGATTCTTCATGTAAATCGGAGCCCACATATCTAAAGGAACTTGGTGATATTTAAATTGATACTCTACATTCTCTGTCCAGGCAGCTATGGAGTCCTCTTTACAATATGGTTTGATAATATTTTTGTATTTGTTGAACTTATTTTCCTCTTGTTGACTTCTTAGTTTAGTGGCAGAGATCTCTGCGTGTGAGTCTATATCCATGCTTTTCATCTTTAATTGTGTCTCTGATTCTACCTGAATTTGTTTTTCTTTAACTCGTGCCATTTCATCTATCTCTTTTTGCTTTAGATCTAATTCCTTTTGTTTTAATTCTTTCTCTTGATCTAATTGTTTTTGTTTCATCTCCTTATCATGTTCTCTTTCTCGTGCGCGTTCGTCCCTTTCCGCATTCTCTTTTCGTGTTTGTTCCTCTTTTGTTTCTTTAAATTTCTGATCAGCATATTGTTGTAGTTCTTTTCCTGTTAATTCCAGTTCTTTGCCTGCTTTTATGAAATCTGATAAAGTTGCCATCTTACTTTAGTACTTGGCTAACAGTGATAGGCAATGATGACTTTAATCAGTTATTTATCTTTGATATGTTATGTTTGTTTTTATCTGATCACTATCAGTTGTGCTTTCTGTTTATACCCTGCCCAGATTTATCTTGCAGAAAAACAGAGTATACAAATATGTCAACGCGTTACATGCTGAAAAAGAGATGCACTATTAATCAAATTGCATGACAAAATATATAAGTGTACTCAGCTTAATGTGGGAACGAAGCTCCTTTGACACAGGTCACCTTGTTTGGTACACTGGGGTGGCGACACGTTTCGTACGTAGCACACGGTATTTGGCCCACAGGTGTATGTGCACAGCTGTTGTTTGCCCTCTGATATATAGGGCAGCAGTAAACACGCCTACTAAACGATATGATTTACTCGACAACTAAGGACAATGACTTAGACAATGACAGACTTACGAACACCTAGAATATGTATTAATTAATTTTAATGTCAATGTCCTGTCTTTGTTTTAAACAATAATTGCCTTTCGTTACTAACCTAGTTAATTTCTGTAAACGTTGTGCAGCTAAGTATCAGATGCTTAGCCCGAAAATAGTTCCATCGTGACGATAAGCAAAGAGAAAATAGACCCAAAAATGAATAAATGCTTGTAAAGAAATCAAAATAACATAATAATGTGTCAACAAATAAATATATTCATTTAGTAACTTAAATAAGTAAATAATAAACAATATACAGCACAGATTCAGGCGGGCCGCCGCTAAGCGATTTTGTAAACACTCGACTGCTTTATGCTAATGACGCAGAACAACTGTCTGTCAATCACTTTACGTCATCGCGCAGCGCTATTTTTAGATCTCAAAAATCAATATTGTCGGCTGCCTGTGTATTCCTGCGCCGTGAATCATGTTTGGTGCTTATTCAAGAATAAATTGGTAAATATATGAATAAATATAAGAAAATAAGAATATTAATACTTACAGCTTCGAAGAATACATGATTTCATTGAATAAATATATCATAAACACAATTAAACACTATTTTGTCACGATAGGCATATTTCTAGCTCGCAAATTCTCCTGTCTGCACAAATTATCGTTACTACAAAAATGAAACCCCAGTCTCGAGCCCGTGGATGAGTGGATTAGCTTGAACTTTTCGTTCAAGCTTCACTTCTTGACACCACAATTACCCTGGCCTGTCAACAACTTAACTGACAGGCATCAACGGGTACTTCTCACACACCCATACAAGACAACTTGCAAGTCGTGTGGGAGGCAAAATGCATGGTCCATTTTATTGCCGTTGGCTCGCTTACAAGCGGTAAACAGTCGCTAATGCAATACACAATATACAGCCACAGAATTATCTAACACAAACTGCTAACCCTATGCTAGTTCTATCTATTAGTGAACACAAAACTCCTAACGCTATTCTAAACGATGTGAACGCCTCAAGTCCAGTCTCCCGTCTACCTAACCTCTCTCCCGTGGTTACACACCACGCGGGGTGACCTTCACCTTCGTGCGTGTTACCTCACATCGCACTCTGCTGGCAAACGTGGCCTGTTGAGTGTCTACTCAACTGTGCTATGGCTTCACGAGGTGTGGTACTATCGAGTCTTTGACACTTATCACTTGTGTGGTGCGCATTGATCGACATTTCATCCAAATACACTATGCCATAATTTTCTTTGCGCATTTCCCTTATTTCACGTAGGTATCTGCTTCTCTTGGCTTCTAAATGCGTTTGCTCGCAAAGATTATTTCTACCGCCCTTGTACTTTCAAGTAGTGAAGATAATGTCCTTATAATTTTCCACAAAGTTGTTTTGGATAGCTCTATGTTATTGTTCTTTCTGAACCAAACCCTAAGTTTTCTTACAGTCACTGTTTCTTTGGCATCCAGCATTTTTATAATTCTGGATAATCCTGGATATAAAATCCAAAATTTTTATAATTTTAGGAGTCTCCGTGGCGAAGTGGTCAAGCCTTTTGACTCGGGCTCCAAAGGTCGTGGGTTCGATTCCGGGCCCCATCCTTCGGTTCACGAGTTACATTTTTCGGAGACTTCTGTGGGTCGTCACTAGAGCTGCGGGGTTCGTGCTTTGTGCGATGCTTTCCGCGCTGCGGAAAGACACCGAGCCATATGGGATAGAACCCGGTGCAATGAAGTCGACCCTGTCGAATTTTAAGCGACTTTTTAAAGCATTTTTATAATAGCTCGCCTTATGACATCTTTGTCAAAGCTGTCTACAATAATCTTTCTACCTACCGTTTTGTTATTGCGTGGTGGTTTAATTCCAGATTCTTGCACCCATCGACGAAATTACCGTTTACTCAAACTCAATGCCTGCACTGTTCTTTTTTCGGAATGTGTAATAGTATAAAACAGTTTCCTGCGATCAGCTTCTTGACAAAAATATGTGTACAACTTCATAGCGATTCTTTGAAGTGTACAATTTCGCATTAAATCCCATTGAAAAATATTCACACATTTCAATGTTACCGATAAGTGGTAAGATTAAAAAAAACACAACAAAAACATATTAATCAGGTTTCATGAAATAACCCACATTTTGAGACACATCTGATCAGTCCTAGTTTGAACAACGCGGGGAGTTGGTATAAGGCCAATCCCTTCAAAACACGTACAATATTCAACATTGAACGCTGATTGTCTTGGCTACGCTGTAATACATTTAAAATTATGAATTTCATCTCAGACCCGTAAATTATATACCGCATATAAACAAACTTTGAAATCTGCTGTAAAATCTAGAGAACAAAAAATTTTTTGTTGGGTGGACATAATGATAAGGTTAAATACTAAATCTCATAATGTTCCCTCAGTTGGTTACTGAGATATGGATGTTTATATTGGGGCAAAAGATAAAAAAAAACACACACTATAGTATTTATGTGTCCTTAACCTGCGACTGGTCTAGCAAGCCGGCAGGGGATGTTCATACTGCTCTTAGAAAAACTAAGAAGTATATATCGACTGACCCAAATAAGCCCATAATTGGGCATTCTCCCTATGTTTATACTTCACCTCGACACCGGAAGGTACAAGAGGAACATGATGAGATGAGATGATTTAATTCATTAATTAAAGAGATTTGGCGAGAGGGAGACAGAAAAAAGAATATTTAGCGTGCAACTAGACAGAAAAGAGAATATTTAGCGTGCAACTGGACACAGAAAAGAGAAAATTTACAGTGCAACTAGACACAGAAAAATGAATATTTGGCTTGCAATTAGACAGAAAAGAGAATATTTTGCACATAATCAGACGTGTAAGAGAATATATGGCGTGGAATCAGACAGTAAGGAAGAACATTTGGCCTAGACCGAGGCATAACTGATAGAGCAAGGCTAGACACTGCTTTCTGTTAGACTGTTTATTGTTTACTGTTGTTGTTGCAGAGTTCTATATATTCTGGTTATATACTCTTGCATAAGCGAGCAACAAACCTATTCGGGACCCCTGCAAGCGGTGAGTGTAAGACGTCAGTGTTGATTGCCTACCATTACCCTGTGCAGTTGCTGTGAAATACTTGCAGTCTTTCGGCGAGGAAAGTCTGTGGTCATGAACTAGCTTCATCGCAGCAGGGTTCATTCCATCACTTTATCCGTAATTAACCCTACTGGTGTCTGTCTCAGATGCCTCACAATCTTCCAGACATTACCAAACTAGTGTGTGCCACAGATGTCCCACAATACCCCAGTCAGTAACCCTACCATTGTGTGCCTCAGACGTCCCACAATCCATACATCATGTGCCATGACGATAAGAGTCGGCGGTCATGATTCGCCATTTCACTCGATCACTAAAGTCGTGGATCAGCTCAGTGTTCTTGTCTCGACCATGCAACATGGTCAAACCATCCAGGTATTTATTTCTCTGTCTTCCAGCTGTTCACTTCCCCTCAGTCTTGCCAGTTGTCACCACAGTCTCTAATTCATTTCTTCTCACAACATGTCCAAAATAACTTTGACTGAAGACGTCTAATTTCTCTAATCAGTTTACGATTTTCATTTGGTTCTTGTAGAACTTTATCGTTGAGTATACTGTCTGTCCATGGTATCCTTTGCATTCTTCTCAGAAACAACATTTTCACAGCCATCAGATGTTTTTCAGCTTGACTACTCATTAGTAGTACTATGGGGTCTCCAGGCCTAGCATCGAGCAATGAGCAATGAGATATATCTCATGTCTCATTCTCGTCTCATGCCTCATGTCTCGCGGTGGGTGGGTTGTGGCCTGCCTCATGCCTTCCAGCTCCTGCCTCGTTTTTTAAGTGTCAGGTGTGGTTTTTAATCAGAGCTTCGGGGTTAACAAGATCAATTAAACTATGGCGCCAGGTTTGCTAATTGATTCAGAAGATGTCAGCCGGTGTAATGAATTAATTAGGTTCCCGTTTTGTATAGACGGTATAACAAACCCGGCATCCACCATGCTCTTTATCATATAACATCTGTGAGCAAAAAGTCGATATTGCCGGCAGGTGTATATTAGTGTCGGGGTCGAGGGAGGTCGCTGGTGCCATCTGTTTTTAATCAAGGGCGGTGTCGGAATAAAATAATAGGCGCAAAAGAACGATGTGTAGGGTGGGTTGGTAAGTGGTGAAAGACAGGGGTGCGTAGTTGGTCATAGTGGGATATCACCAATGTGTAACAGGGGTTCTAGTTACTGCCATTGCACTTGACAGGTTCGAATCTCACTGTGTGGTTGGTGTGTGCGGGGTGGTGGTCGAGTATGTAACGGAACTAGGTTATTTCATTGGTGGTTCGAATCACGCTGTGGGTCGATAAGGGTGTCCGCCATAGGCGGAGCTTTCTAAGAGTATATTAAGACGTAAATGCATAACAATGGTGTCTAGTTGCTGCCACAGCGCTTGACAGGTTCGAGTCCTACTGTTTGGTGGGACAGTGTGGCAGTGGGCGAGTATGTAACGGAGCCAGGTGGTGTCACCTGACCCGTAATTTACTCTGTAATGCCCATAGTGCCAGTTTTCCTATAGCGGTTATTAGTGATCTGTTGAGACCTGTCGTGGTTTATGTTTTCCCCCGTTTCAAACTTCATGTCTCTACTCTTATGTATTACGGTGTTAGAAATAAAAAAGCATCTCACACTATAGACATATACTACCATAATGTATACAGAAAGAAGCAACAGGCATATGCACAATATAGAAATATACTAAATACACAGTATGTTAATAAAGACAATTACATTATTACAAGTTAAGTTACATAACAAAGCGAACATAGGCGCCAGAGAAGCGAATCACGATGTGTCGCTTTGCATTCTCCTCAGAAACGTCAGTTCCACAGCCAGCAGATTCAGCGGGACTGCTCATTGTCTTCACATTCATACAAAAGTACAGGTTCAACACTCTTTTTCTCGTAGCAATTGCCATCTTTTTACTGGTCAATACGTTTTTCAGCTTGCAAAAGGTTATCTTCGCCACGGCGATTCTTGTGCTAATCTCTTCAAGGCATCTCCCAGCAGCTGTTATGACTGTTCCGAGATTCTTGTATCTATTCACTTGTTTCAGAATATTCCCATTTACATGTATATTACATAGTGGTATTTCGTTCTTCATAGTGACAATCATAACCCGTGTCGTTTTATAATTTAATTCTAACCCTAGTTGTTCACCGGGTGCAACAACCGCCTCTACTAAATATTGCAGATCCTACGCAGTGTCTGTTGATTACATAAATTATATGAAGGCCGTTGACAAGTTAAATTAGATGAAGACATTTTATTTCAGAAATTAAATGAAGACATTTGACTAGAAATATTTAATAAAACGACGAAAAAAAACGGAGATCTACCGGCGTGTGAAAACAAACGGCGGTAGGCTAGTGACTATGTTTAGATTAGCTGTGATGGTACCAGCTGGAGATATTAATCAGCTACCTGGTACCCAGTGAAGATGACACGATAAACGAGGCGGTATAGGCCGCGTGGCCCTGAACAAAACCAACAATGAAACAAAAATGGTAATGAAACGTTGCGTCGCCGCGAAGCATTATTTTATAAACCAAAGATTACAATCGATCTGAGAGGGTAATAATAGACAGTCTAAACCTACCAGAAAGAGGTGTCTAATACACTGGGTACCAACGACAGACAGCTGGTCAAGAAGAAGCAATACACAGTATATAAAGTTAGGACTAAATAAACCGTAGTTTAAAGAATTCAAGTACATTATTACAAGTTAAATTATATAATAAAATAAATACAGTGATATGTATAAAATTATAAAAAACAAAAAAGAAGAAAACACCAGTGTTACATTAGCAAATAAGTGAAAAACACAACGGTATGAATACGTTGGTGTATTAGATACATACAAATGGTACACACAACATGCCATTATGTCAGTGTGACCGCTATCTGTTATATATTGCGACCAAATTACACCGATCGCCCCTCACGTCAGCGTAACAGACTAACACTTAAACCAAGCGCCCACTATCTATTCTATATTGTTGCCAACAATTTTGTGCATGCCGCCATCCTTTGATGGGAGTCTGATTGATGAAGCCTGTCAGGAAACAACCATAGATACATAGTAAAAGTGACGTGAGAATACAAATCCAAGCGTATTGACTCTCGGTGTATCGTTATTCACGTAACGTTTCCTGTTTCCTGCTCCAGTCTATTGTTGTAAAATCTTACCAAAGTGGACACTGTGGACCAAATCTACATGAATGAAGTAGGATAGATGCGGTTGTCATATGTGTCTTATAGGGCTTGGTCATTGGTTTTTTTAAACTTATCGATGGAAGAGAAGGACCCTTACACTACAAACAGAATAAACATTTACATTAATAATACCCATAACAAACACATGACCATCTACACTGGCTGTGACAAAAGTGACAGTCTGCTTAGAGAAAACAGCGAATTTTCAACGAAAACATAGTCTGTGTGTTATCTCCTTGGAAACGTAAATCTGGTTATATTTAAATCACCCTATGCATTCATGTCCCCCATGAAAACTAATGTAATGTCTGAAGAAGTCAAATTTTGATGCTTCAAAATATGTTTTCGTAGTATATGTATATATGAATATATATATACATGTGTTTTCTAACAACAAATGTCCGCATGTCGGGCTTTACATCCATACACAAGTATAGGTTCTATGAACGACACAACACCTACAAGTTACTAAGATTGGCACTGGGTTACCAACAACATTTGCGTCTAGAGTCAATACAACAGGACAAGACAATGCTTTTTTCGGCCTCTGATTGAGAACAACAGATATAAACGTAATTATGCAATTACCTCTTTACCACAGTACCGAGAAAGTTAAAAATATCATTTTAAATACGCTGACGACCATAGTAACACAACCAGTTAATTCTGCTTGCTCACTTTGTGTATTACCCACACCTACTATAGATTGCAGAAAATACTCATTGTCTACAACCAAGCTGAAAAATATCGGTAAAAATTATAAATGCCTCGTCCGATTTCATAAAAAGAAGGAAATAATGTTAGCCAAATGTGAAAATATCGGTCAAACTTCTAAATGGCTCAGCAAAACTTATAAAAAAATAGGAAAATGTGTTAACCTAATGAGAAAAATATTGACCCTGTAAAGAAATATTTACAACAAAATTATAAAAATTAGGAACATTTGTTAACCTAATGAGAAAAAATATCGACCAAAGAGAGCAATATTTCATCTAATCTTATAAAAAGTAGGAACATTTGTCAGCCGAAAGGGGGAAAAGGTCGGTCAAATACATAAATATCTCAACAAATTATAAAACGTAGGAAAAAATAGTGGTCAAAGACAGAAATATCTCATCCGAACTTATAACAAGTAAGAAAATATACTAGTAAAATCAAGAAACATGTCGGCCGAAGTAATACAATAGGCAGAACGAGGGACAAACTTATAAATATTTCATTCAAACTTATAAAGACTATGATAAAATGTTATCCAAATCAAATAACAGGCTGACCAAACTTAATTAGCTCATCCAACCTTATAAATAGTAGGACAATTTGTTAGCCAAATAGGCAAAATATTGGTCAGATACACAAATATCTCAATCAATTTTATAAAAAGTAGGAGAAAAGGCTAGTCAAACTAATAAAAATGGTGGCCAAATACATAAATATCTCAACGAAAATTATAAAAAGTAGGAAAAATTGTAAGTCAAATGTAAAAAATATGGGGCAAATAGGAAATCATATTAACCAAATGGGAAAAATATCGCTCAAACTTATAAATAACGCGTCCAAACTTATAAAAAGTAGGAAAATGTGTTAGCCGAATGGTGAAAATATTGCTCAAATTAAGAATCATGTCGATCGAAGTAGGAAAATACGTGATTCAATGTATAAAAACGTTGGGTAAATACAGAAATATGTCGACCAAACTGATAAAAAATCTCCGCCAAACTTATGAAATGTAGGAACATTTGTTAACCAAAAGGGGAAAATGTCGGCCAAATACAGAAATAGCTCCACCAAGCTTATGAAAAGTAGGAACATTTGTTAACCAAATGGAAAAAAATAAAAAAAATATTGGTCATGTAAAGAAATAGCGCATCCAAATTGACAAAATATAGGAAACTTTATTAGCCAAAGGTGAAATCTATTGACCAAGTAAATAAATTTCTCGTCCAACCCCATAAAAGGTAGGACAATTTCTTACCCAAATGTGAAAAAGATCCGCCAAACTTATAAATGTCTCATCCAAACTTATAAAATGTAGGAAAACAATACTAGCCAAATCAACTAAAAGGCTGACCAAACTTATAAATATATCATCCAAACTGACCAAAGTAATAAAAATATTGGGTAAATATAGAAATATGTCGACCAAACTTTTACAAATCTCCGGTAAATTTATGAAAAATAGGAAATTTTGTTAACTAAATGTGAAAAAATATCGACCAAACTTATAAAAAGCTCTGCCAAACTTATGAAAAGTAGGAAACTTTGTTAACCCACACGAAGACAATTATTAACCAAAGATAGAAAAATATCGACCTAAATAGGAAAATTTGTTAGCCAAATGGGAAAAATATTGGCCAAGTAAACACATATTTCAACCAAACTTATAAATATGTCATCCAAATTTACAACAACAACAACAAAAATAGGAAAATTTGTCGACCAAGTAAGAAAATATATTACCAAAACTGGAAAAGATACTAATCAAAGTGAGAAAAATACCAACCAAACTAAGAAATATGTATGGTAAGGTAAGAAAAAAGTTGGCCAAAGTAATAAATACGCTAGCCAAAGGAAAAAATATTAACCATAAGGAGAAAAAATTATAGCAAACTAAGAAATTTGCTTTCACAACTTGTCGAATTGCCCTACCAACTACCCCGTTTGCTTTCACAATTTATCAAATTGACCAATTAACCACACAAATTCCCCACTGACTCTCACAATTTTACCACTTGCCATTACAACGTGTCAACTCCCGCTCACAATTTACCCAAAGGGGTTTACTATAGGTATTATATATCCACAATCAAGCGCTCTCACATTCACAAGAATAACGAAATACTGGGATTTAAGCCTGTTTTTAATCAATTTCTTTGTTTGCAGTCAAAGCATAGAAATTCCGCCAACCACCTTGGTGTTGAAATATCCAAGGACTTAGTTTATCAGCCATGTATTCGCCTACAGATTTAGCGAAGTCCTCTTCCAGGTCTTGGACATTCATATCGGCGTTGTAAGAATTATCAACCAGATGCTTACCCAGACGCATGCCAAAGGTAAAAAGCATAATTATTCTCCCATAGTTGATGACGTTATCACCAAAGAATTCATCACTGACTAAAACAAAGACTTGGAAAACATGTTCGGGCTTGATACTGTCTTCTAGTCTCGTGAACAACACAGATTGTTGTTTGGCTATTTGACCGACTAAACCAGACAACGTCGAGTTATTTGCCTTTTTGGAATTGTAGGAACTAATAATAGTCAGCGCCATATTCACTATCTCGCTATGAACTTGTTTCAGGTCAATCGTTGCTTGTGTCATTATTATACTGATAGCTAATGTTCATCAAAAGATGTCTAGCAGTCAAACTGCTGATCCATTATTGTGAAACGGTGCAAAGTGGTCAAAATGGATAATAACATAATATTTGTATAAAGAAATGGAATCGTCTCTTCTGGTTGGTCAAATTACCCAACCTACTGGAGATAAAACGGTTGTCACCGAAACCACTAGACGCGTGTTTTAGACAAGGGATGTGATTATCGATTAGTATGGTCACTGGTAATTAAAATTTAAAAAGTAAAATTCGACAAGAACATCCCTTGTCTAAAACACGCGTCTAGTGGTTTCGGTGACAACCGTTTTATCTCCAGTAGGTACGGTAATTTGACCAATCAGAAGAGACGATTCCATTTCTTTATACAAATATTATGTTATTATCCAATTTGACCACTTTGCACCGTTTCACAATAATGGATCAGCAGTTTGACTGCTAGACATCTTTTGATGAACATTAGCTATCAGTATAATAATGACACAAGCAACGATTGACTTGAAACAAGTTCATAGCGAGATAGTGAATATGGCGCTGACTATTATTAGTTCCTACAATTCCAAAAAGGCAAATAACTCGACGTTGTCTGGTTTAGTCGGTCAAATAGCCAAACAACAATCTGTGTTGTTCACGAGACTAGAAGACAGTATCAAGCCCGAACATGTTTTCCAAGTCTTTGTTTTAGTCAGTGATGAATTCTTTGGTGATAACGTCATCAACTATGGGAGAATAATTATGCTTTTTACCTTTGGCATGCGTCTGGGTAAGCATCTGGTTGATAATTCTTACAACGCCGATGTGAATGTCCAAGACCTGGAAGAGGACTTCGCTAAATCTGTAGGCGAATACATGGCTGATAAACTAAGTCCTTGGATATTTCAACACCAAGGTGGTTGGCGGAATTTCTATGCTTTGACTGCAAACAAAGAAATTGATTAAAAACAGGCTTAAATCCCAGTATTTCGTTATTCTTGTGAATGTGAGAGCGCTTGATTGTGGATATATAATACCTATAGTAAACCCCTTTGGGTAAATTGTGAGCGGGAGTTGACACATTGTAATGGCAAGTGGTAAAATTGTGAGAGTCAGTGGGGAATTTGTGTGGTTAATTGGTCAATTTGATAAATTGTGAAAGCAAACGGGGTAGTTGGTAGGGCAATTCGACAAGTTGTGAAAGCAAATTTCTTAGTTTGCTATAATTTTTTCTCCTTATGGTTAATATTTTTTCCTTTGGCTAGCGTATTTATTACTTTGGCCAACTTTTTTCTTACCTTACCATACATATTTCTTAGTTTGGTTGGTATTTTTCTCACTTTGATTAGTATCTTTTCCAGTTTTGGTAATATATTTTCTTACTTGGTCGACAAATTTTCCTATTTTTGTTGTTGTTGTTGTAAATTTGGATGACATATTTATAAGTTTGGTTGAAATATGTGTTTACTTGGCCAATATTTTTCCCATTTGGCTAACAAATTTTCCTATTTAGGTCGATATTTTTCTATCTTTGGTTAATAATTGTCTTCGTGTGGGTTAACAAAGTTTCCTACTTTTCATAAGTTTGGCAGAGCTTTTTATAAGTTTGGTCGATATTTTTTCACATTTAGTTAACAAAATTTCCTATTTTTCATAAATTTACCGGAGATTTGTAAAAGTTTGGTCGACATATTTCTATATTTACCCAATATTTTTATTACTTTGGTCAGTTTGGATGATATATTTATAAGTTTGGTCAGCCTTTTAGTTGATTTGGCTAGTATTGTTTTCCTACATTTTATAAGTTTGGATGAGACATTTATAAGTTTGGCGGATCTTTTTCACATTTGGGTAAGAAATTTTCCTACCTTTTATGGGGTTGGACGAGAAATTTATTTACTTGGTCAATAGATTTCACCTTTGGCTAATAAAGTTTCCTATATTTTGTCAATTTGGATGCGCTATTTCTTTACATGACCAATATTTTTTTTTTATTTTTTCCATTTGGTTAACAAATGTATGTTCCTACTTTTCATAAGCTTGGTGGAGCTATTTCTGTATTTGGCCGACATTTTCCCCTTTTGGTTAACAAATGTTCCTACATTTCATAAGTTTGGCGGAGATTTTTTATCAGTTTGGTCGACATATTTCTGTATTTACCCAACGTTTTTATACATTGAATCACGTATTTTCCTACTTCGATCGACATGATTCTTAATTTGAGCAATATTTTCACCATTCGGCTAACACATTTTCCTACTTTTTATAAGTTTGGACGCGTTATTTATAAGTTTGAGCGATATTTTTCCCATTTGGTTAATATGATTTCCTATTTGCCCCATATTTTTTACATTTGACTTACAATTTTTCCTACTTTTTATAATTTTCGTTGAGATATTTATGTATTTGGCCACCATTTTTATTAGTTTGACTAGCCTTTTCTCCTACTTTTTATAAAATTGATTGAGATATTTGTGTATCTGACCAATATTTTGCCTATTTGGCTAACAAATTGTCCTACTATTTATAAGGTTGGATGAGCTAATTAAGTTTGGTCAGCCTGTTATTTGATTTGGATAACATTTTATCATAGTCTTTATAAGTTTGAATGAAATATTTATAAGTTTGTCCCTCGTTCTGCCTATTGTATTACTTCGGCCGACATGTTTCTTGATTTTACTAGTATATTTTCTTACTTGTTATAAGTTCGGATGAGATATTTCTGTCTTTGACCACTATTTTTTCCTACGTTTTATAATTTGTTGAGATATTTATGTATTTGACCGACCTTTTCCCCCTTTCGGCTGACAAATGTTCCTACTTTTTATAAGATTAGATGAAATATTGCTCTCTTTGGTCGATATTTTTTCTCATTAGGTTAACAAATGTTCCTAATTTTTATAATTTTGTTGTAAATATTTCTTTACAGGGTCAATATTTTTCTCATTAGGTTAACACATTTTCCTATTTTTTTATAAGTTTTGCTGAGCCATTTAGAAGTTTGACCGATATTTTCACATTTGGCTAACATTATTTCCTTCTTTTTATGAAATCGGACGAGGCATTTATAATTTTTACCGATATTTTTCAGCTTGGTTGTAGACAATGAGTATTTTCTGCAATCTATAGTAGGTGTGGGTAATACACAAAGTGAGCAAGCAGAATTAACTGGTTGTGTTACTATGGTCGTCAGCGTATTTAAAATGATATTTTTAACTTTCTCGGTACTGTGGTAAAGAGGTAATTGCATAATTACGTTTATATCTGTTGTTCTCAATCAGAGGCCGAAAAAAGCATTGTCTTGTCCTGTTGTATTGACTCTAGACGCAAATGTTGTTGGTAACCCAGTGCCAATCTTAGTAACTTGTAGGTGTTGTGTCGTTCATAGAACCTATACTTGTGTATGGATGTAAAGCCCGACATGCGGACATTTGTTGTTAGAAAACACATGTATATATATTCATATATACATATACTACGAAAACATATTTTGAAGCATCAAAATTTGACTTCTTCAGACATTACATTAGTTTTCATGGGGGACATGAATGCATAGGGTGATTTAAATATAACCAGATTTACGTTTCCAAGGAGATAACACACAGACTATGTTTTCGTTGAAAATTCGCTGTTTTCTCTAAGCAGACTGTCACTTTTGTCACAGCCAGTGTAGATGGTCATGTGTTTGTTATGGGTATTATTAATGTAAATGTTTATTCTGTTTGTAGTGTAAGGGTCCTTCTCTTCCATCGATAAGTTTAAAAAAACCAATGACCAAGCCCTATAAGACACATATGACAACCGCATCTATCCTACTTCATTCATGTAGATTTGGTCCACAGTGTCCACTTTGGTAAGATTTTACAACAATAGACTGGAGCAGGAAACAGGAAACGTTACGTGAATAACGATACACCGAGAGTCAATACGCTTGGATTTGTATTCTCACGTCACTTTTACTATGTATCTATGGTTGTTTCCTGACAGGCTTCATCAATCAGACTCCCATCAAAGGATGGCGGCATGCACAAAATTGTTGGCAACAATATAGAATAGATAGTGGGCGCTTGGTTTAAGTGTTAGTCTGTTACGCTGACGTGAGGGGCGATCGGTGTAATTTGGTCGCAATATATAACAGATAGCGGTCACACTGACATAATGGCATGTTGTGTGTACCATTTGTATGTATCTAATACACCAACGTATTCATACCGTTGTGTTTTTCACTTATTTGCTAATGTAACACTGGTGTTTTCTTCTTTTTTGTTTTTTATAATTTTATACATATCACTGTATTTATTTTATTATATAATTTAACTTGTAATAATGTACTTGAATTCTTTAAACTACGGTTTATTTAGTCCTAACTTTATATACTGTGTATTGCTTCTTCTTGACCAGCTGTCTGTCGTTGGTACCCAGTGTATTAGACACCTCTTTCTGGTAGGTTTAGACTGTCTATTATTACCCTCTCAGATCGATTGTAATCTTTGGTTTATAAAATAATGCTTCGCGGCGACGCAACGTTTCATTACCATTTTTGTTTCATTGTTGGTTTTGTTCAGGGCCACGCGGCCTATACCGCCTCGTTTATCGTGTCATCTTCACTGGGTACCAGGTAGCTGATTAATATCTCCAGCTGGTACCATCACAGCTAATCTAAACATAGTCACTAGCCTACCGCCGTTTGTTTTCACACGCCGGTAGATCTCCGTTTTTTTTCGTCGTTTTATTAAATATTTCTAGTCAAATGTCTTCATTTAATTTCTGAAATAAAATGTCTTCATCTAATTTAACTTGTCAACGGCCTTCATATAATTTATGTAATCAACAGACACTGCGTAGGATCTGCAATATTTAGTAGAGGCGGTTGTTGCACCCGGTGAACAACTAGGGTTAGAATTAAATTATAAAACGACACGGGTTATGATTGTCACTATGAAGAACGAAATACCACTATGTAATATACATGTAAATGGGAATATTCTGAAACAAGTGAATAGATACAAGAATCTCGGAACAGTCATAACAGCTGCTGGGAGATGCCTTGAAGAGATTAGCACAAGAATCGCCGTGGCGAAGATAACCTTTTGCAAGCTGAAAAACGTATTGACCAGTAAAAAGATGGCAATTGCTACGAGAAAAAGAGTGTTGAACCTGTACTTTTGTATGAATGTGAAGACAATGAGCAGTCCCGCTGAATCTGCTGGCTGTGGAACTGACGTTTCTGAGCAGAATGCAAAGCGACACATCGTGATTCGCTTCTCTGGCGCCTATGTTCGCTTTGTTATGTAACTTAACTTGTAATAATGTAATTGTCTTTATTAACATACTGTGTATTTAGTATATTTCTATATTGTGCATATGCCTGTTGCTTCTTTCTGTATACATTATGGTAGTATATGTCTATATTGTGAGATGCTTTTTTATTTCTAACACCGTAATACATAAGAGTAGAGACATGAAATTTGAAACGGGGGAAAACATAAACCACGACAGGTCTCAACAGATCACTAATAACCGCTATAGGAAAACTGGCACTATGGGCATTACAGAGTAAATTACGGGTCAGGTGACACCACCTGGCTCCGTTACATACTCGCCCACTGCCACACTGTCCCACCAAACAGTAGGACTCGAACCTGTCAAGCGCTGTGGCAGCAACTAGACACCATTGTTATGCATTTACGTCTTAATATACTCTTAGAAAGCTCCGCCTATGGCGGACACCCTTATCGACCCACAGCGTGATTCGAACCACCAATGAAATAACCTAGTTCCGTTACATACTCGACCACCACCCCGCACACACCAACCACACAGTGAGATTCGAACCTGTCAAGTGCAATGGCAGTAACTAGAACCCCTGTTACACATTGGTGATATCCCACTATGACCAACTACGCACCCCTGTCTTTCACCACTTACCAACCCACCCTACACATCGTTCTTTTGCGCCTATTATTTTATTCCGACACCGCCCTTGATTAAAAACAGATGGCACCAGCGACCTCCCTCGACCCCGACACTAGTATACACCTGCCGGCAATATCGACTTTTTGCTCACAGATGTTATATGATAAAGAGCATGGTGGATGCCGGGTTTGTTATACCGTCTATACAAAACGGGAACCTAATTAATTCATTACACCGGCTGACATCTTCTGAATCAATTAGCAAACCTGGCGCCATAGTTTAATTGATCTTGTTAACCCCGAAGCTCTGATTAAAAACCACACCTGACACTTAAAAAACGAGGCAGGAGCTGGAAGGCATGAGGCAGGCCACAACCCACCCACCGCGAGACATGAGGCATGAGACGAGAATGAGACATGAGATATATCTCATTGCTCATTGCTCGATGCTAGGCCTGGAGACCCCATAGTACTACTCTCATTGTCCACGCTTCACATCCATACACAAGTGCAGGCACTATATAGCAGCTCAGTAATCTTTTTCTCATTTAAATTGAATTTTTATTTATTGGTCAGTATGTTTTTTGTCTTGCAAAAGGCTACCTTCGCCATGGCGATTCTTGTTCTAATCTCTTCAAGGCATCTCCCATAAGATGTTATGACTATTCCGATATAATTGTAGCGGTTAATTTGTTGAAGAATATTCCCATTTACTTGTATAGTACATTGTGGTATTTCGTTCTTCCTGGTGACGATCATAATCTCTGTCTTCTTACAATTTAATTCTAACCCTAGTTGTTCACTGTGTGCAACAATCGCATCTACTAATTGTTGCAGATCCTGCTCATTGTCTGCAATCAATACTTATTATCTGCATATCTAATGTTATTGATGTTTTTTCCTCCAATGATGATTCCTTTCATATCTTGCACATTTCTGAAAATATGTTCACTATACAGGGAAACAGATCTGAAGACATTACACATCCCTGTCTAACACCTTAATTAATAGGTTGATATTGACCTACTTCATTATCAATTCTGATGGCAGCTTGTTTCCAATATATGGTTTTTACAAGTCTAAATTCTTTCCCAACAATTTGTATATTCGCAAGCATCTCTATCATGTTGACATATCTTACCCTATCGAAAGCCTTTGCCTTACTTCTATTTATTTTGTTGTTGTTGTTGTTGCATGTTCTATTTACAGGACATTGCTGTCAACACCAGCATTGCTGTTGTTGATGACTTGACAAGCTTACGTTCAGTAGTTTACCACTGCTTTCTGAACGACCATCTCCCATACCAACACGTTAAAACCCATCGCGACACGGTCTGCTGCCAAATGGATCGCAGCTGTGTTTTGAGCGCATGTAAGCGGAATTACGAACCGCGTCCGTAACGTCTTTGCCACGAAGACCGATTTACGTCTATAGAACGTTCAATTACTATTCTCAGTATACAGCAGTACCCTTACCTTCTACAAACCAACAATGTTCTCCTATTACGTTTTGTATTTTCTTACAAAATCTTTGCATGATAATTCTTAGCAAAGTCTTCATGATGTGGCTCATTATACTAATTGTTCTATGTTGATCTCATTCCATGGTTCTTATATCTTTGGGATTGCAATAAATACAGCATTTTTAAAATACAGAAATTTGAGCAAGAGTTATAAGACCTAGTGGAACAAGTAAACAGACACAGTGAAGAATGTGGCTTAGATATTAACATCCAAAAAACAAAAACTATGATAATTAGCAGGAATAGGAAAGGTCATCGATGAACATCACAGTAAACGGGGAGTTACTAGAACAAGTAACAAGTTTCTCCTATCTTGGTCATATAATAACAGATGATGGTAGAAGTGAAATAGAAATCAAAAAGAGAATCCATTTTCCCCTTGCAACTGAAGACGCACTATTCTATTACACGTATATATTACAAACTATTTCTTGCCTTCTCTCACAACACTTCTAAATTTCTTCTGCAGTTTCTGAATCTGAGAATATGTATTTCTATCCCTTTGTGTTTAATTTTTCTGATTTCTTGAATTAGACTGAATATTTTCTCCGTGGTACACGTCAGCTTCTTGTAATCTCTTTTGAGAATCCTGTTTTGTGCTGATAAGATGAGAATCACTCTAGATTTTTGGCTACCTCATGAGGTGTAATGTTTTCTTGTAATGCTATCAACACATCGCGTTTGCTTTTGCATTTACTTCGATGTTATATTCAGGTGCTATATCAGTTACAACCTCTCGGATTAGTCGTGTTACTTTTACACCTGTTTTAGTGTTACCTTGAAATCTGCCATACGTAGTTAATGATTTGTATCGTAGTTTGTTCCCAACACTGTCGTTGTGGATGTTATATGCCCTCCATCTGTGTTTTATTCAGACGAAATCAATTTTATTACTACCACCGCGTGAGGTCCAGGTGTCAAGGCAGCTTGAAAGTTGCCTAAACAGAGTGTTTGTGAATCAAAGATTGCTTTGTAAACATAATTCCATTCGATTTTTTCCTCTCACATTAATATATCCTGTACCCAATGAGAGCTTGTCTGTCTGCCCTACTGCTTGGGTTCGAATTCACGTGGAGGCGTATTGTTAAAAATAACCTGCTCCCAGGTCGACTGAGCATCAATTATGTGCGAGGAAATGTTTTGGGAAGTAAAGGCTGACCATATCACCTCTCGCGTGTTGATTGACCTATCAAAATATGGGGCTGGCAATGATCAATACATCACCCTTCGAGTATTGACTGACCTATCAAAATATGGGGCTGGCAATGATCAATACATCACCCTTCGAGTATTGACTGACCTATCAAAATATGGGGCTGGCAATGATCAATACATCACCCCTCGAGTGTTGACTGACCTATCAAAATATTGGACTGGCAATGATCAATATGCACATTAAGGAGCGTAGAAGTATCCCTGTACTTCACTTTACCTGTACACAATGGACGTTATATAAATGGGTCTTATAAACAACTAAACGATTTCGTAAATCGTATGGGATGATAAACAACAGTAAATCGCATTTTATTTGGAAAACAGCGACACGAGAAGCATTTCACGTATTTGTGAAACTATACCAAATGTTAACATTAAAAGCTCGACATGTACACGAACATCCATCCATCCATCCGTCTGTCCGTCCGTCCGTCCATCCATCCATCCATCCATCCATCCATCCGTCCGTCCGTCCGTCCATCCGTCCGTCCGTCTGTTCGTCAATCTGCTTGTCTGCCCGTTTGTCTGTCCTTATGATCGTATGTATGTGTGTATGAATGTTTGCGAGCTTGTGTGCGTGCTTATGTGTAAATATCCAGACAACATAAATATATTGTTGCCGGAAAGCCATGAATCAACTACAGGGAGAAACAAATACATTTTCCAAAGTGATGTCAAGAGAGACAAAACAACGCTGACTAAGGAAAACTGGAATATCACGCTGCAGATTTGTGTCAGAACATGAGCAGCTTAACAAATCCATATTTCAATTAGCGCGGCACGACTCTGGTCGTTTATCTATCTTAGTGTATTAACACAGATATATTTGAAAGATTCCACATTCCTAGGCTCTCCTTTAAGACTTCCATGGGGAGAATGTGATATTCGTCGACTAGGGTGAAAACGGTCCATTTTGTGTTTGGCCCGGACATCTGTCAGGTTCTGTAATTCAGGACTGTCTTCTGGCCGCAGCCGTCATTAGAAGTTACAGACTGCAAGTCTTACAATTCGCGTTCATGTTGGCTTCCCGTTTACTTCCTATTATATTTAAGGAAAGTCTACTGGGTAAATACCTTCCCTCCCACATTCTTAAATTTCCCACATGACGTCATTTAATTCTGCTAAGGATTCTCATTCAGACAGCAGAGATCCATACAAATTCCCTGAGAAATGTTGGGGTGGGTGGGGGAGGGGATGGGAAGACCGAGGTTAGTTCACTGATGTTTCTGTAATTTTCCGAATTGGTAGGTTAGCATCATCATCACGTGTCTTGCCAACTGGCGTATTCCTTCATGCCTCTCCACAGTTCTTGTTCTTAGTTGTTTTGGATCCATTCTGTTGGTGATAATGCTCCATGCCCCCGTTTCAGTCCACATAGCATACGTTTATTGGTCTGCCTTTGCCTCTTTTCCTCTTGATCTTTCTGTTCTGAAGATATTCTTCATTGCCTCCCTTTTCACTCTTTTTTTTTTTTATAGTTGTACATAATGTTCTAATTCCAGTATCCCCTTCCAGGAAATCTTTGTTACTAACTTTGGCAGCCCAAGGTATTTGCAACAATCGTCTCAGAAACCACATCTCTGTTTCTGCCAAATTCTTCCTAATTGTTCATGTAATTTCCAAAAGTCACTGCCATATAACAAAACATGTTTTATACAACATTTAAGGACTTTCTTTCTTACATTTAAATGATACTAACTTATTGTATCCAAAATGTAGCTTTTTGCTTGCTCTATTGAGATCATAATCTCTGTTGTGCATCTTAAATCTGTTGTTATAAATACCCCTAAGTATTTACATGTATACACGTTGGTTAAGCATTGTGATGTATTAGGAGCATCACATCTTGAAGGTCTGAGTGCACGGAGGGTGTGAAGTGCTAGGAGCATCACATCTTGAAGGTCTGAGTGCACGGAGGATATGAAGTGCTAGGGGCATCACATCTTGAAGGTCTGAGTGCACGGAGGATATAAAGTGCTAGGTGCATCACATCTTGAAGGTCTGAGTGCACGAGGAATAAGTGGTCAGTGTCTCTCTCCCCCCCCCCCCCCCCAACCCCTGTAACCAGCAGCAAACCTAGTAATCGAACCCACGCCCGACCGCGCTCGAGTCATTGTAGGAGCAACCGTTACATAACACTAAAACCTGATTAGCACAGGATTGGCTTGATTGTAAACATAAATACTGGCACATTTATTTTGTAGAAAAAATTCAGTTTTATAGAATTGTGTGTGTGTGTGTGTGTGTGTGTGTGTGTGTGTGTGTGTGTGTGTGTGTGTGTGTGTGTGTGTTTGTGTGCTTTCGCTCGCTTTGAATTCACACGTAGTCCATACACAGGCCACTACTTCTTGTGCACTTTACCGATTTTTGCGTGTGGATTAGCTCTCACTATTACCATTGTCCCTCATTATTCGCCATCAGGCGAATCCACTCCGACTTCAGAGGTACTTGTAATTTACGACACCAAGTCAAGGACAATAAATCTACATTTTAGTTCAACTGTCCGTGTAGTGGTTGAACGCGCTACCTCGGCACCAACACACCGGATGTTTAAGAACGAGCGCCATTCTTGCCCCCGTCTTATACATGGTGTAGTTTCAATGACTGTGCAGAGTGAAAATATTGCCGGTCCAAGTTTTGTATTTACCTATTATGTTGCATGAACATTACAGAGATTGAATATAAAACTTGGACCAGCAATATTTTCAAACACTGCACAGTCATTAAAAATACACCCTATAGAAATGATACCGTTCATATGCCAGCTTTCTTCGACGTTCATATTTGATAGAATATAAGTACCTTTCTTCTCCTTGATTCACAATCCGGCTAGAAGTGGCACACATGGCCCACATCAAGAATGACAACGAAGAAATACTGCACTCAATACAAGCCGAAAGAGAACACAAGAACAACTTAAAAAGAGAGGGAAATGGTCAGGTACATGACAGTAAAAGCCAAACCGAAATCCACAGATTAAAGACAGCAGACCATCTATAAAGACCAACACGTTTAAGGGCAAGCCAGTGTCTACCCTTACAAAAATCCCGGAGACGAATGGCAGGCTGATGGCGGAGATAAGCAAGCTTTTCCGAGAGATGGAAGAAGAAAGAAAGGAACAACCCCAACGGACGAGTCCTGCTAGGGGCTACGCCCGGAGCCACATGAAGCCGTCACTAACAGACTGAGAAGCACAAAAGACACCGCACCAGCTGACGTTACAGGTATGCAATTTACCACACGAGAATACAGAATGAAAACAACTCAAAAGGAAAGAATACTGGACCGAAAAAAAAACTACCTAAATTATAACCAACGCCGCATAAGGCAGGTTGAACGATGTCGAATGTTTAATTTTTTCCCCTCTTTCTCAAACGAACGAACGAACGAACATGGTCCACGATATTCTGAGAGCTTTTCATTAAGACATAAAATCCAAAGCCTTATTTTTTCTTCTGTAGTCATTGCGAAATGGTCATGACTCACATAAGTATGTTGCCACACGTTCTGAACAAATGTTATTTTAACCCGCTGTGTTAGGGGTTCTTAATACTGTTTATCATCGGCATGGCTATGGCCAGTCTCCATCGGACTTCTTTTGAAGAATCCCTAATGTTGCTAATTATGGAGCTAAGGTAAACAATGTTTGTGACATGTTCAATTTCTTCATTCCTGATTGAATTTTAGGTGGCAAGCAATTGTATTCTTCGTGGACATTGTTTCATTAAAAATTTTAGAAAACATGTTTTGATTTTGACAATGTGTCTTGACAGACATGTTCAGCCCTTCTATCCCATTAGCATTATTTGAGAGGAGGATTGTCTCATCTGCATATCTAAGCCCCAACAATTATACACGGATCAAAATTGTCTCTGGTCGCATGTTTTGTGATGTTTCTCATGGTATTTTCTGCACATATTTTGAAAGAAATCATGATGTTGTTCACATCATATCTTTGATGCATCAGAGATGTGGTTCGAATGTTGTGAATATCTTGAACTGACAGAGTAACTAACAATGATTGCTTGGAAGAGGCTAATGAAACTAGAACATTATATACAACTGTAAGAAAGAGACAAACAACGTTATTTTGTCTTATGATGAGAAGCATATCCTTTACAGGACGTTGCAGTCAACACCAGCATTGTTTGCCTTTGTGATCTCTTGATAAGTTTACGCTCAGCAGTTTGCCATTGCTTTCTGAACGACCGGCACCAATACCATTTCGTAAAACAACGAAAGCAACGCGGTCTGCTGCCAAATCGCACGCAGCTGTGTTTAGATATGTGGGATCACGACAGCGTCCGTAAGCCCTTCATCACCGAGCCACGTCAGCTACCAGAGTACACATGTTGTCCCTACTGGATACCCATCATGCATTTGATTTCACACGTGACGAGTGAGTGTTCTCTGGGTGGGTGGAGGGAAAGGGGCGATGGATGACGGTCCATGCACAGAACTTCTTGTAGAGCTAGACTGAATTTTGAGTGCGGACTAGATTTTCATATTGAACCCACTCCAACTTCAGAGGTACTTGTAATTTGCGTCCCTAAGTCAAGGACGGCCGGTCTCTCTGGCCGAGGGGTTACAATACTTTCTCCGTAATCCCGTTTATCACGCAGAGCCTCGTAGCTGGCGAGAGCTGGAGGCGGTTCGAAACCCGCTGGTGACTTGCGGGATAACTGAGCCGGCCACTCAGAAAGCAATAGCAAACTACTGAGCGTAATCTTGCCAAGAAATCAACAGACAGCTGAAAGATGCTGGTATTGACAGCGATGTCCTGTAAAGGATATGCGAATAAAAAAAAAAAAAGTCAAGGACGAGAAGTCAACATGTTAGTATAACAGTGTGGTGTATGGGTTGAACGCCTTACCTCGGCATCAGCAGACCGGATGCTTAAGAATACGCTACGCTTTCTTATCCATTCTGCCGCTCCGAGTTCAGGTCACAGTCTGACTCTGAAAACAACCATGCAAGTAAAATACTGTTTTCATTCTTCTTATAACATCCACCGTAATCTTAGGAAGTAAGGTGGCAGGTGTTAAAAAAATGTTTGCATATCCTTTACAGGACATCGCTGTCAACATCAGCATCTTTCAGCTGATTGTTGATTTCTTGGCAAGATTACACTGAGTAGTTTGTCATTGCTTTCTGAGCGGCCGACTTACATACTCCGTAAGTTACCGACGCGACTCGAACCACTGCTGATTCTCACCGTCGTCACGTTACTTGCGAGAGTATACAAGATTACGAAGAAAAGTTGCTAACCTCTAGGCCAGGAAGTCGGCGGCAGGTGTTAAGTCACCGCTATTGCCTTTGTCACTGACAGAAGCTATGTCAGGCTCGTGTCAGCGCTGAGAGAAGCGTGGCATGCGTTCAAAGCGTGACCCACGTGGGACACGTGATACATCCACGCTAAAGAGTGGAAAGACCTCAGCCGTACAGGCGGACTGTATCGAGATTCCAAGGAGACACCTCATAGGATTGAAAACCCGAAGTTGGCTATGACAAATCATCTTACCGTCATATTATGTTGTATTATTTTAGCATAATCTTGAAGTATACATTCATCATATGCCATGCCGATAAGAGTAGGCGGTCATGTTTTGCCATCTCACACTACCACCAGAGTCGAGGATAAATAGAGTCGTGGATCAGCGGTGCGTTGTTGTCTCTCCATGCCTTGTAGCCAAGTCATCCAGATATATACTTCTCTGCCTTCCCCGTGTTCTTTCCTCCCCAATCTTGCCATTTGTCACCAAATTTTCTTGTATATTTCTTCTCATAACATGCCCAAAAATCGTGACTGTCTACGGCTAATTTCTCTAATCAATTTAAGGTTTTCATTTGCCTCTTGTAGGACTTGCTCATTGGTTTTCCTATCCGTCCATGGTATTCTTTGCATGTTTCTCAGAAACCACATTTCCTCTGCAATTAGATGTTTTTGAGCTTGTTTGCTCATTGTGCACGTTTCGCATCCATACAAAAGTGCAGGTTATTTGTAGCACCTCAACACTCTGTTTCTCGTTGCAATTGATATCTTTTTATTGGTCATTATATTTTCCATCTTGCAAAAGGCTACCTCCGATATCGCGATTCTTGTTCAGATTTCTTCAAGGCACCCATCATCAGATGTTAAGACTGTTCGTGAATAGTTGTCCCTTTTCACTTGTTAAGAATATTCCCATTTAACCCCTATATTACATTATGGTATTTCTTTCTTCTTATAGAAGATATAATCTCTGTTTTCTTACAATTTAATTCTAACCCTAGCTGTTCACAGTGTACAATAACATCATCTACTAAATATTGCAGATTCTGTTCGTTGTCTGCAATCAATACTGTATCATCTGCATATCTAATATTATTGATGTTATATCCCCCAATGGCAATTCCCTTCATATCGTAAAAAATACACGAGTTTTAAATTAGAGCATTTTGTGAATAGGATTCGTCATTTTGTTAGAAATGTATACAGTCTTTGGAAGAAATAATAACTACATAATTTTCAACGAATTGCCGCTCTGTGCAGCGCTTTTTTTTTTTTCGCAAAATGTGTTAGTATAGAGTGGTGATACATAGTCTGTAGCATGAGCATTGAGAGACAGAAGCTGAGGATCTGCGCGGCTATGGACAGAAATATAATATTGAGCCCGGAATCCCTGGTATAACGTAACATGAATGTGCCATGATTTAGTTAGTTGAAAATCCTTTACAGGACGTCACAGTCAATCCTAGCATTTCTAGCTGTTTGTGCTTTCTTGGCAAGTTTATGTTCAGTAGTCTGTCATTTCTTTCTGAAGGACATGCACTCATACCATTGTATGAAAACAAACACAAGGAGGTCTGCTGGCAAATCGCTCACAGCTGTGTTTATAACGCGGTATGCGGGAATACGCCGGTCTCTCTGGCTGTGGGGTTACAACACTTTCTCTCTGTAATCCCGTTTATCACGCAGAGTCTCGCAGCGGAGCGAGAACTGAGGTGGTTCGACCCCCGCTCGTGACTTGCGGATACTGAGCCGGCCGCTCAGAAAGCAATGGCAAACTACTGAGCGTAATCTTGCCAAGAGATCAACAGACAGCTGAAAGATGCTGCTGTTGACAGCTAAGTCCTGTAAAAGGATACGCAAAACAACATGCGGGAATACGAATTGCTTCCGTAACGGACAGACAGACAGACGGATGGACGGACTGACGAATTGATATATATATATATATATATATATATCCGGTCTCCCTGGCCCTAGGGGTTAAAGTCTTTCTCCGTAATCCTGTATATTCTCGTAAGTAAAGTAACCTGCGCGAGAATCGATAGCGGTTCTCGCCGCGTTGGTAACTTACGGGGTATGTGAGCCGGTCGCCCAGAAAGCAGTGGCAAACTACTGAGCGTAATCTTGCCTAGTACATGAACAGCAGCAAAAAAATGCTGGTGTTGACTGCAACGTACTTTAAGGGATATGCAACCACACACACACACATACACACACACACATACCATACACACATAAATTTGGACAGATAGATAGACAGACAGATTGATAGACAGACCGTTGTATAGATAGATAAGAAGCTACACTATTGGGCAGTCCTGCATCTTGACATGGCCAGATATCAACACATGTACAGAAATACAGCACTGTAGCACACTTGTTACGGATCAAGGCATGATCATCATCACCATCATCAACTTCCACATATGCTATCTGCTATCCCGCGTCGTGGGGACACCCTATCGCCCGATGGGTGGCATTGGAGAGTCTCATTTCATGTGATTGTCCAATGTCTTTGATGTTGTCAATCCATTTGTTGTTGTCTCGGCCGTCCTCTTGCTCTCGTATTAGATCTTCTATGATGTGGCGCCGGTGTTGGTAGTTGACGGTGTTGCTTTCTAACAAGATGGCCAATCCATTTGATCTTCTGCCTTTCAATATTTGTTACACAAGGTGTTGACCCCACTGTCTGTCTGATAACAACATTTCTTACTCGGTCTGGGATAGGTAAGTTGGAAGCTGCCTTCAAGCATCTCATCTTACAGATGTTGATTTAGCTAACGTTTGATGTGGATATTGTGCAGATTTGACATTGGTAGCAATTGGTTGATTGTAATATGCTATTTATTATCTGTCGTTTTGCGGACATTGGTATATTTGGATGTTTAAATATGGATGACAGTCGACATATAAGCGAACTTATTTTTTGACATCTGAGATTTCGATTTCTCTATCTATTCTGCCATCTTCTGTGATCGTACTTCCTAGATATTTGAATTCTGTATCTTGTTTATAAAGTGTGCTATTTATCAGTATCTTTAGTGGACTTGGAAATCTGCTGACCTGTATTATTTCAGTTTTCGTTCATCGCCCACTTCAAACGTACAGGTATGTGATGATTATGATATGGTGTTTGGGTACCTTATGACATGGGGAAGGGGGAGGGAGGAAGAAATGAATGGCAATTTAATGACAACTGGCAAAATTGATGGGGGAAAAGCAAACTGAAGACAAAGAGTTACATATCTGGATATCTTGACCATATGGCATAATTGAGCCAAGAACACAGACCTGATCCATGACTCTGGTGATCGTGCGAGGTGACGAACCATGACCTCACACACGCTCATTGGCATGGCAATTGATGATGCTGATAATTATAATAATCTTGTCTATAAATTTTTCTACACATAATGCCATGTTGCATAACACATGTTGAGTTAGAACATGTCAGCTAGAGAACACAATGTATGCAAACCACTGAGAATTCTCAATTAAACGTGGACACGGAAATTCTCTGTGTGTGTGTGTGTGTGTGTGTGTGTGTGTGTGTGTGTGCATGTGAATGTATGTGAATGTGTATGTGCATGTATGTATATGTGTATGTATGTGTGTGTATGTGTGTGAGAGTATTCACGAAGCAGAACCACGCTGTATGCAATCAGCAATTCAGAACAATGTCATTGAAGTCTGTTTGTGATAATATAAATATTGATGCCAGCCACTATGGTGGAGAGCAACATCAACATACATATAAAGAAAACATTCTATAATTTGCAAGAAACAAATCGCCAATTACTGAACAAACACGAAGAACGGATGCCTCTATTGTCAAAGTGATTACATTAATTATCTTATCAAACGAAGTATGTTGTGTCTGGGTGTACTTTTACCCATAGAAAAACATGAACACAGTTAAATGGGTTGTTGTACAGAATATCATTTTTCTTGTAGGGCAGAATAATTTATTGTGTTCTGTTTCTTGATTAATATTTCTTTTACTATTTCTTCTATACACTGTATTCAGGTAATTTTAGGAGAGATGTAGTCGCTGTCAGTGGTTGCGAAAGAAGAATAGTAAACTGGCATTTTGACAACTATACCGGTAATATACGGCGGTTGTCGTCTTCCTCTTTTCGTCTGGGCCTTACGTAAACTGCAAAATAGAAATCATTGGATTCTTTTCCTGGGCTGTTGTAGTTAGAAGATAGGGTACGTTTAGCTGGATTCTGAAGATTTTATTTCAAGACGGACAGGGAGGAAGTAAGGCTTGTTGGTACGTTGAGTGGAGAGGTCAAGAAGGCGACCAATCCGTTCACCTGAGTACACTTATACAGACTCTAATTACAGATACTGTTTACGGCTCTGGGTATTCAGATAGGGGATTTGGAAGCTGAGTGACAAGGTCGAATGTCCTTTCTGACGTTGTGATATAAGTAAGCTGGAATATAGTATAGGCCGTATAGGTTACAGTGTATAATTCGCTGGCTTTCTTACCGCTATGTCTCTTTTCATCGTGTTCATTTGTCTTTCTAACCTCTCCTTCACGTCATTTCTCTCCCAACCAGTTTCTAGTGTTTCCTATGTTTTTCTTTCTTTCTTATCAGTATTTCTCTCAGACACACTCCCTATTTTAACGCATCTGTTTGTTTCTCTGCCTGCAGTTCTGTCGATCCATTTGTCGGTCTCTCGATGTGTCTCTCTCTCTCTGTATCTCTGGTTTCTACGTCTTTATGCTCTTATGCCTCCCTGTTTTATAACATCTGTTTGTCCATCAATTTGCTTCTTCCAATCTCTCTCTCTCTCTCTCTCTCTCTCTCTCTCTCTCTCTCTCTCTCTCTCTCTCAATTTCTATCTCTCTATCTCGTTTTCTCTATCTCTTTCTCTATCCTCCTCTCTCTGTCACAATGTGTAATTTGTCTTTTCCCTTTCTTCATACTCTTCCTTTCTTCATCTGTTGTTATTCTCTCTTTGTCTACACACACTCACTCTCTGTCACACACACACACACACACACACACACACACATATATATATATATATATATATATAAATATATATATATATATATATATATATATATATATATATATATATATATATATCATCATCATCATCATCATTATCATAAAGTGCCTTACCAGCTGGCGTAGACATTCATATTTATCCATAGATCTCGGTCTTCGGTGTTCTGGATCAACTCTGCTGATGATATTCCTCCATGCCACCGACTCAGTTCATCCATTACATCTTTTCTTGGTCTTTCCCCTGCCTCTCTTCCCCTCGATCTTTCCAGTTGTCTCGGTGTTCCCCAATGCCTCTCTTCTCATCACATGGCCAAAGAAAACTGTTTGTCTCTTTCTTATTGTTATATATAGTGTTCTAGTTTCATTAGCCTCTCACAAGCAGACGTTGTTAGTTACTTTGGCAGTCCAAGGAATTTGCAACATTCGTCTCAGGAACCACATCTATGTTGCTTTGAAATTCTTCCTAATTTGTTCATTTGTATTCCACGATTCACTGCAACAAATCGGGAACGACTTAATTAAACAGCGTTTTATCCCATATGGCGCTGTCTCTTTCCGCAGGGCGTCCTTCCGAAAGCGTCGCACAAAGCACTAACTCTGTAGCTCTAGTGAGCACCCACAGATCACGCACCCGAGAAAAATGCACCCGGGAACCGGACAACGCAACCCATACCATTCAATGCGAGAGGCAGTAACGTAACCATTTCGTCACGGAGATTCTCTCAGTTTATAATTGATACTAGAAACTGTCTGAGACAGGAAGAGTTAACTGTCTGTGACAGAAAGAGTTAGCTGTCTGTGACAGAAAGAGTTAAACTGTCTGTGACAGAAAGAGTTAACTGTCTGAGACAGAAAGAGTTAACTGTCTGAGACAGAAAGAGTTAACTGTCTGTGACAGAAAGAGTTAACTGTCTGTGACAGAAAGAGTTAATTGCCTGTAACAGAAAGAGTTAGCTGTCTGAGACAGAAAGAGTTAACTGTCTGAGACAGAAAGAGTTAACTGTCTGTGACAGAACGATCTAACTGTCTGTGACAGAAAGAGTTAACTGTCCGTGACAGAAAGAGTTAACTGTCTGTGACAGAAAGAGTTAATTGTCTGAGACAGATAGAGTTAACTGTCTGAGACAGAAAGAGTTAACTGTCTGAAACAGAAAGAGTTAATTGTCTGTGACAGAAAGAGATAACTGTCTGAGACAGAAAGAGTTAACTGTCTGTGACAGAAAGAGTTAATTGTCTGTGACAAAAAGAGTTAACTGTCTGAGACAGAAATGAGTTAACTGTCTGAGACAGAAAGAGTTAACTGTCTGTGACAGAAAGAGTTAACTGTCAGAGACAGGAAGAGTTAACTGTCTGAGACAGAAAGAGTTAACTGTCTGAGATAGAAAGAGTTAACTGTCAGAGACAGAAAGAGTTAACTGTCTGTGACAGAAAGAGATAACTGTCTGAGACAGAAAGAGTTAACTGTCTGTGACAGAAAGAGTTAACTGTCTGAGACAGAAAGAGTTAACTGTCAGAGACAGAAAGAGTTAACTGTCAGAGACAGAAAGAGTTAACTGTCAGAGACAGAAAGAGTTAACTGTCTGAGACAGAAAGAGTTAATTGTCAGAGACAGAAAGAGTTAACTGTCTGAGACAGAAAGAGTTTACTGTCCGAGACAGAAAGAGTTAACTGTCTGTGACAGAAAGAGTTAATTGTCTGAGACAGAAAGAGTTAACTGTCAGAGACAGAAAGAGTTAACTGTCTGTGACAGAAAGAGATAACTGTCTGAGACATAAAGAGTTAACTGTCTGTGACAGAAAGAGTTAACTGTCTGAGACAGAAAGAGTTAACTGTCAGAGACAGAAAGAGTTAACTGTCAGAGACAGAAAGAGTTAACTGTCAGAGACAGAAAGAGTTAACTGTCTGTGACAGAAAGAGTTAATTGTCTGTGACAGAAAGAGTTAATTGTCTGTGACAAAAAGAGTTAACTGTCTGAGACAGAAATTAGTTAACTGTCTGAGACAGAAAGAGTTAACTGTCTGTGACAGAAAGAGTTAACTGTCTGAGACAGAAAGAGTTAACTGTCAGAGACAGAAAGAGTTAACTGTCTGTGACAGAAAGAGTTAATTGTCTGAGACAGAAAGAGTTAACTGTCAGAGACAGAAAGAGTTAACTGTCTGTGACAGAAAGAGATAACTGTCTGAGACATAAAGAGTTAACTGTCTGTGACAGAAAGAGTTAACTGTCTGAGACAGAAAGAGTTAACTGTCAGAGACAGAAAGAGTTAACTGTCAGAGACAGAAAGAGTTAACTGTCAGAGACAGAAAGAGTTAACTGTCTGTGACAGAAAGCGTTAATTGTCTGAGACAGAAAGAGTTAACTGTCTGAGACATAAAGAGTTAACTGTCTGTGACAGAAAGAGTTAACTGTCTGTGACAGAAAGAGTTAATTGTCTGTGACAAAAAGAGTTAACTGTCTGAGACGAAATGAGTTAACTGTCTGAGACAGAAAGAGTTAACTGTCTGTGACAGAAGGAGTTAACTCTCTGTGGGGAGGCTTATAGTAATATAGTAATTGTTGTTTGTGCGCTAGCTATGAACCTGAGGGTAGTCAGCACACGTGCTAACACTTCTAGTAAGTTAAATTACCGGGAAGTGTACTGGTGTGTACTGTGTACTGTGTACTGTGTACTGTGTACTGTGTACTGGACTTATTGTTTTTTTGTTTTTTTTTGCGTATGGATTCGCTTTCCCCATATTACCAGTGTCCCTGCCATTCAGGCGAAACCACTCCGATTTCTGAGGTACTTGAATTTACGACCCCAAATCAAGGACGAGAAGTCAACTCTTTAATCCAACTGACCAATGTTGGGGTTGAATCCGCTATCTCGGCATAAAGACACCGGAAGTTTAAGAGCGAGCGCTTGTATTTATTCCGTCATGCTGACCTCTAAAATAGTAGTAACAATGTGGACAAGGTTGGCCTCGTTGATGTAACGGTTAGGCCCGCACGCTGACAATTACCGCAGTCGGATGTGGGTTAGAAGTCAGCTCTCGTCGTTCGCTACAGGAGAGAAAGACTGGAGACCTATTCCTCCTTGCTTTCATATCTACACAAATGCGATGTTATTAATTAAACTATTTAATTAAACTGTTTATTAAACAGTAAGGATATACTGAGTCGTGTAGTATCGATTTTTAATTTTCCCCATGCCTTTATAGTGCCAATCTTTTATATTGTTGCTGTTTTCAATTAGCCTTGAATGATGTGTGAATGATATAATGTATGAAAGAGACTGACAGAAGGGCAGAATGTTAGACGGGCCTGCGTGCCCAATTCTTAACTCGTTGAAAATAAAGCTTGTTTGTTTGATGATTCTAACACACCCATACCATGTTTTAGCTACAGAAAGTGTTTTTTTTTTTTGTTTAAATGTTGGGACAAGACATTAATTTAAACTCAGGCTTCCGTCTAAAAGAGGAACTAATAAGAAGAATAAATAACATATAATGGTTAAAAGTAAAAGCTAAAAACATGAAGAAGACATTACAAACAAGTCTCGGCGGCAATAATGATTAACTTCTGCAGGAGTAGCTCCCCTTAGGTGCAACTAAATGTCAGCTTGAATTGCAAGTGTAAATAATTTACGAGGTACGAGCAGTACGAATCCGGATTTTGTGAGGATAACTGAAGAACGAAGTTTATTAAGTTCAGTACCTACCCTACTCCAAAGTGAACAGTATGCACCTGACACTTGGTGCTGGAACGGGCAGTATCAGCAGTTTCCCGCGCTTTATATTTCAAAATAAAAGTCGCTTTAAAGTCGACAGGGTCGACTTCATTGCACCGGGTTTTATCCCATATGGCTCGGTCTCTTTCCACAGCACGGAAAGCGTCGCACAAAGCACGAACTCCGTAGCTTTTAGCGACGACCCACAGGAGTCTCTGAAACATTTAACTCGTAAACCGAAGGGTGCGGCCCGGAATCGAACCCACAACCTTCGGAGCACTAGTCAAACGGCTTGACCACTTCGCCACAGAGACTCCCTATATATTTCAAAATGGCGTCGGACAGTTCATTCCGGTGCAGGAATATCGTGTTGAAATGACTAGTTTGGTGAAAGAAGTTTCAAAACTTGCTGAAATTCATCGTCGACTGTCATGTGTGACATTTTAATCAGTGTTTGAATGGTGTAAACGCTTTCGTGAAAGTCATGAATTTATCGATGATGAGCCACGTGAATGTCGACTGAAATGTTTTATTCTTGAACACGACAACGCGAGACCCCATACAGTCGCCAAAACTATGTCACTTATTGACCAATTACATTGGAATGTAATGCTACTCCTACCTAGTTGTCCTGACTGGGCTCCGAGTGATTCCACGATTCTGACCCTCTGAAAAAATATCTCGAACTACAACAGTTTGACATGAATGACTAAGTGTGTCAGGTTGTTCTTCAATGACCCAAGGATCAACCAAAAGAATTGCATGTTGCGGGAACACTAGCCCGATGGGAAAATGTTTTGCAGTGGCAGCTGGCTACGTCGGAAAACAATACAGATAATTTAAGTTCATCTCTAGAAGTTATCTAGAGATTACATAATATGCTTAAGAATACATTCTGGACGATTCTCGTATAACCCACATCAGTAAATCGAATTTTAACAATATACATTTTTACAACCGTATAGAAATGGAATGAGAGTAAACCCAGACTTCTTGATAATTATGAATCATATCTCCCGAGAATAATATTTTACCACAAGCCCCAGGGTAGAAGAGTAATCACGAAGAAAAAACATAAATTATTGTGATTTGAAACTCAAAAAAGAGAAAAAAGTTAAGAGAGAAAATAAAAGTCTAAGAAGCAATAAATATTACTATCCTAGCAACATTGCAGATTAAAATGCAAGTGTGCATAATTTATTACCGACATTGGTTAACTGAATTTTAAATTTTAAATACAAATACTGTAATTTTTGTGATTGAAGTATATTTCTTACCGTGCAAAACATATGAAGGATATTTCTTACCATGCAAACATAACCGAAAGAATCCTATCTAATGTGATACTATATTCTCAATGTCAGCGGATGTTACAAATCTGAAAGAGAATGTCACAAATCTGAAAGCGAAAGTCACACATCTGAAAGCGGATGTCAACATCTGAAAGCGAATGTCACAAATTTGAAAGCGAATGTCACAAATCGGAAAGGGAATGTCACAAATCTGAAAGCGCATGTCACACATCTGAAAGCGAAAGTCACACATCTGAAAGCGAATGTCACAAATCTCAAAGCTAATGTCACACATCTGAAAGCGAATGTCAACATCTGAAAGCGAATGTCACAAATTTGAAAGCGAATGTCACAAATCGGAAAGGGAATGTCACAAATCTGAAAGCGCATGTCACACATCTGAAAGCGAAAGTCACACATCTGAAAGCGAATGTCACAAATCTCAAAGCTAATGTCACACATCTGAAAGCGAATGTCAACATCTGAAAGCGAATGTCACAAATTTGAAAGCGAATGTCACAAATCGGAAAGGGAATGTCACACATCTGAAATATAATGTCACAAATTTGAAAGCGAATGTCACACATCTGAAAGCGAATGTCATAAATCTGAAAGCTAATGCCACACACCTGCAAGCGAATGTCAAAAACTGAAAGCGAATGTCACACACCTCAAAGCGAATGTCACACATCTGAAAGCGAATGTCATACATCTGAAAGCGAATGTCAACATCTGAAAGCGAATGTCACACACCTGAAACTAACAGCTACTTGTATCGGGGTGTTCATCGTGAAACAGACATTGACGTGGTCGAAAGGATAAGAGCACTCACCCTTAAACTTCCAGTTTGCTGATGGCGATTCGTTCATTACACCGGCATTATAGTGGACTTCAATGCTGAAGTCTTGACTAGAAAGCAATGGCAAGCTACCTAACATACAATTACATTGAAAATCAATCCAAACTGGTTGCAAGGTCATAGAACATTTTTTAACACTAAGGTCTGAGTACGAACGAGAAGGAGAAGAATACTTTTAAATTTGTGACTTATTGAGACCTCTTAATTGAAAAGTTAGACAACCAGCACAACTCAGTATTAACGGGGCGGGCGGGAGGCAAACTTCGGCGTGGTACAACTTGCTGCTGCAGCGTCGGTTATAACTGAGGTCCGTTTGTTTGAGAGTTTTGATATTATTTTCTTTCTTTGTTCTCTTTCGAGTTAGTCCTAAACAGGACTGGTTATATTTTCTGCTATATGCTCTTCGAGTTCGGTTTTGAGGACAACTAATCAAAAACAGATCATGTATAGTCAGCTTGGAAAGATAGATGGAGCATCCATGTATATCTCCTGCCCTCGGAGATACTGGTGAGACCAGCCCACTATTGATGTTGATGCTTCCATCATTGCACCTTTACGACAAAGGACTGGATTATGAATTTTTATGATATGGGATTTGTAAAAGCTGCTTGTGGATGTAAGCAATCGAGGAATGGTAGCGTCATTTCGTTGGTTTTCTGCAGCGTGTAACATTCCTGTTTAGAGTAGGCAGTAGATGAGCAGTAGTGTCATGTTGTTGTTTTTTTTTAATATAAATTTTATTGGTTTTTTTGTTTGTTAGCGTGTAACATTCATTTTTAGCGGTATGCAGTCGGCGAACAGTAGTCAGTTCATTCTTCGCTGCGCGATCTGGGAGTTGAACCCGGATCATTGTCTTGGTTAGCAAGATGACTAACCAATATGCCATTACTTCATATTCAACAGTTTAATATATGTCATAGGCAAATCGGGTTGTTTTAGGAGTGAATGCATAATATATAGACAAGAATGGGAAGTATGGCAGGGAGGTGGAGAATACGGGTAAAGTCCTGAGATTAAGGCACGTAAATGAAAGTATCTTTGTGTTCAAGGAGGTGTTAACTGAAACTAAAAACAAATGCCCGAGACAGAAAAAGTTAACTGTCTGAGACATTAAGTGTTAACTGTCTGAGAGAAAGGGAAAGGATTATAGAAATGCCAAGCAGAACAGGAGAGAGAGAGAGAGAGAGAGAGAGAGAGAGAGAGAGAGAGAGAGAGAGAGAGAGAGAGAGAGAGAGAGAGAGAGAGGGGAGAACGAACTTTATTTTAAAAGGGTCACAAATTGGGCACGTAGGCTCGTCCTAAATTCCGCGCTTCCAACCACTCATCTGTCGTACATCAATTATCTGTTGTGCATGTTACATTCACATAAAAAACATTGTCAAATGAATGTTGTGAACATAATGCATATTACCATGTTATGAGAGAGGGGGGAGAGAGAGAACGAACGAACGAACAGACTTTATTTTCAAAGGGTAACAAATTGGGCACGCAGGCCCGTCTTACATTCGGCCCTTCCAATCACTCATCTTTCTTTCATCAACAGTGCATAGGAAAAAAACATTGTCACATGAATTTTGTAAACATAAACAATGCATATTACTATGTTGTGAGACACATCCACCATCCACTCACACATCCCCCATTCAGTCCAACTCCCCCACCCAACCACACACACATACAATACATTCCCCACCCATCCACCACATCCCTACACCTACACATCTCCCCACCCACACACACCTCTCACTCACCACACATCCCATCCACCCACACCCCAAGCACACATACATTCAATAACCCACACATCCCCCACCTACACACATCTCCCCACCCACTCACATATCCTCTACCCGTCCCATTTCCCACCAACAATCACTCACCCAATATCCTCCTCCACCCACACACCTCCAACCACCCAGCCAAACACACATTCCTCAGCCACACACACATATCCCCGTCAACTCACATATTCCGCACCTACCCACACACAAATTCCGCACTCACCCACATAATCTCCCATCTTCCCCAGCCCACTCACAGATCCCGAGCCCACACCTACAAACATCCCCCACCATCTCCTAACCTGCACACACTCACCCACCCACATATCCTCTACCCACCCACACATCCTCTACCCACCCATCCCCCAACCAAACATCCCTTAACCACACACCCTTACTCATATACAATCACCCACCCACACATCATCTACCCAACCACACATCCTCCATCCGCCCATTCCCTCAGCCACACATCCCTTAACCACACACCCCTACCCATATACACACACATCCCCACCCACGCACAATCTCCCCACCCATACAAACATCCCTCACACACATCCCCACCCACCAACACATTCCCCATTCACAAACAAACACCTCCCATCCACACACACACGCAACCCACACACACACATCCCCAACCCATACATTCATCCCCTCACACATCCCTAGACACACGTACTTATCCCTCAACCACTAACACCCACACATCCCTTACCCACTCATCAACACATACATCTCCTATCTACCCACCCACACTCACACACCCCAACCACCCATCTAAGCACACATCCCCCACCCTCACAGACATCCTTCACCCACCCGCAAACCCAACCACACCTTCACCCACCCACACAAACATCATTTATCCACATCCAGCTCCTCTCCCACACAACACCACACCCACACACATCCCAAAGACACATCCCTCACCCACACACACATCTATCCACACATCTCCTACCCATCCACACATCCCCCAACTACAATCACCCTCACTACCCACACATACATCCTCCATCCAGCCACACACACCCCCACCCAGCCAGACATATCTCCCACCCACACACACATCTCCAAATCCATCACCCACACCCATCACGAACCCCTCCCCCAACCCACACACATCCCCCACACACATTCACCCACACATCTCTCACCCACACACACTGCCCACCCATCCACCCAAACATCCCACACCCATACACATCCCTCACCCACACACACATCCCCAAACCCACAACTACCCCCACCTGCACACATCTCCCACACACCACATATCCCCACATCGACATCTCCCCACCCACATATATACCCCCACCCATCCCATATCCCACCATCAATCATCCACCAACATATCCTCCTCCAACCACTCACCCACAACCACCTAGACAAACACACATCCCCACCCACAAACACATCTCCCCGCCAACCCATACATCTCGCACGCACCCACACACAAATCCCCCACCCACATAATCCCACCCCGCCCACCCACACATCCTGAGCCCACCCACACACATCAAGAATCCACCCACACACACATCCCCCCATCCCCCAACCTACTATTATGATCAAACTCCCACACTTTACACACACATACAGTGACGATTGTCGTGAGCATTGTCGCAAAATTGTAAAGAAAATGGAGAAAAATTGTACATATACATTTTGTAACTTAAAAATTAGTGATGCAATTCAACTCTCTCTCTCTCTCTCTCTCTCTCTCTCTCTCTCTCTCTCTCTCTCTCTCTCTCTCTCTCTCTCTCTCTCTCTCCTCTCTCTCTCTCTCTCGCTCTCTCTCTCTCTCTCTCTCTCTCTCTCTCTCTCTCTCTCTCTCTCTCTCTCTCACTAACGCTCTCACTCACATTACAGTAATGTTATATTATACATGATAAAATCAAGTGTCATACATACAAAATGATAATGTGAAAGATGAAAATACACAAAAAATATGGAATGGCATGTTACAGGACATGCGAGCACTCAATTCTCTCTCTCTCTCTCTCTCTCTCTCTCTCTCTCTCTCTCTCTCTCTCTCTCTCTCTCTTTCTCTCTCTCTCTCTCTCTATTACACAGGCACACACACATTCCCCCCACACACACATATCCCTCACATACACACCCATACATACATCCTCACATGTAGACAAATACATGATGCCTCACATGATCACTGAAACTAATAAGAACAAACTCCCACACTTTACACACAATTGAGACACTGACGATTGTCGTGAGAATTCTCGCAATTGCAAGAAGTGGAGAAAAAATTGTACATATACATTATGTAGCGTAAAAATTATTGATGCAATTCAACTCTCTCTTTTTTCTCTCTCTCCCTCTCTCTCTCTTTTGCTCTCTCTTGCGTTCTCTTTCTCTCTCTCTCTCACCAACTCTCTCACTCACATCACAGTAATGTGACGTGAGAGAGAGAGAGAGAGAGAGAGAGAGAGAGAGAGAGAGAGGGGGATAGAGAGAGAGAGAGAGAGAGAGATAGTGTGTGTATGTGTGTGTGTGTTTGTGTGTGTAAGTGTGTTTGTGTGTGTGTGTGTGTGTGTGTGTGTAAAGTCAGACTTGAGGATAATGTTGAATTGTTTCTCGTGAGTGTAATATTTTACTATGACACCCTAGATGGAAGAGAAATCTGCATGAAAAATAAATAAAATGTAGTGGTTTCAAAATGCCAAAACAAGATTCCAAGGGGTAATGATTCTTAACTAACCTCGGGGTAGTTTCGCATGCAAGTAAATGTCAGCTGGAAATGCAAATGTGCATATTTTATAACCAATGTCAGTTAATAGAATTTTGAATGTGAACTGCACAAGCGGTAATCTTTGTCATTGAGGGATATTTTTTATCTTACAAAGATCACTGGCAGCTTCTTGTGAAATGTGAAATTGTATTCTCAATACCAATGAATGCCACACATACGTATAACTTACTGCTGCCTTTATCACGCTTAAATTCGAGTGCAAAAGAAAAGATTAGTGACTGAACATGTCAGTAATGAATAAGCAATTGTTGTATTATAATTCCCTTGTCACCAGAATGAACCGGGAGGTTTAGCAACAATATGCGATATTTTAGCAACATATTATAAATTAGGTTCTACTTTTGGTAATTTCAGTGAGCCGATAACGTAAACAGCACACGTAAAGAAAGGGTGGTTAAAGCTCTGGAGCAAACACGGTATAATTCACTAAGCCCAAACTCTGGCCTACCGACCAAGTGAGTATTACTTCCTTTGGAACACTTTTTCCTGGGTGGGGTTCATCGTGATTAACTCTCAAAAATTTAAATGTTTATGAGAAGAAAAAAAATAGCCTTGAGTCTGTCCTGGCAGAGAAATTATCCCATTTAATCCGTCTGCAACCACTAATATCCTGTAGAATATTGTATCGTCTTAGCTGTGCCGTAAGTGTGCATGGGTATGTAATGTTCTCACGTTGACAGACAGCGGACAGCATCCCAGCCAATGCTGAACCCATTTCGATATTAATTTTTGTTGTCACTTCCTGGGAGCTCTAGGAATTTTACATATTGAAATTGGCTGTCTGTCTTTTTTGTCTGTCAGCCACTCTGTTGCTCTGTGTTTCTTTTCGACGGTGTCTTTCTATATTTGTTGACGTCTGACTGCCTGGTTGTTGTCTTAAAAGTCTCTTTTCATCTATCTACCTGTCTTCACGTCTTTATTTGTTTTCCCTTTATTTAATTTTCTTCATTTCTCTTCTTCTCATAATTTATGTCGTGTCATCTCGTTAACTATTTCAGAAACACTGACATAAATCCGATGTACGGAAACGCATCATGCACAGTTACGAGAAAAGTAAGGAATTATGTGGAAGCTTGTATAAAAAACAGATGAGAACACAGTGAACGAATAAAAAGATCAATGAGGTTATTTCTAAAGTCTTGAAAGTAGTTAACTCACTAAATGAACTGGCTACTCGCATCGAAAGAAGAAAGCCCACATTCTTTTGGCATGTCATGAGAAGAGAGAAGCTGGAGTATATCTTTACAACGGAAATCAATTTTGGAACCAGTTGAGGCCACTGAAACACTTACATAAATAAACACCGGTAGTATTTTTTAGCGCTCACAGAAGGAGAAGAAAGAAGTAGAGACTAGAGGACGCACTAGACAACATACAATTTGAAAGCTGTAGTTACCGACCGGGATTCGAACCTGTGGCGAAATGGCGAAAGCGCCTCGCTACAGGAACAGATGTACTTCGACGCATGACCAACTAGACCATCTTTACAACGGGGCGGTTGGAGGGGAAGAGAGTCATGGGGAGACCAAGAGAGAGGATTGTGAAAAGTTTGACATCACGACATAAAGTAAAATAGGTATTATAAATTATTCACAGAACAAGAGATAGAAGGCTTTGGAAGACATGATCACCAACGCTACAAGACGTGAACTATAAGAATAAGAAGACTTGAAATACGAGTATATATGTATGTCGCGTCCTATCGTATCCGCTGGGTCTGCAACACTGAGTTGGACAGTGGTGTAGCTAAGGTTCAGGTTGTGGTGTCCCTCAAAGATCATGTATATACTTTAGTAGAAGAGATAAATCAAAATAAACTTGGTGCTGCAGGGAGTGGCCAGAGGATCTAGTCGACACTTAGTAATCTTTAAAAAAAAATATCCAGATTTGTACATTTCACTGCAACTGGTGCTATTAGTATTGGCACTCTTCGCTAGCTGGTGAAGATGAGGATCTGAGACTGGTGATTGCTTGAGCTGGAGAACCACGACCACCCACATGCGATCAAGAAGGTGTAGCAATGACTTTCAAATTAGTTTTCAATTTTGCCTGATATTTACTCCACAATAAGTGCTTGCAACATTGTATTTTTTTTTTGGAGTGAGTACTCTGAGAGGTGCCGGTCTCCCTGGTCTAGGGTTTACACGACTTTCTCCGTAATCCCGTATACTATCGTGAGTAACGTGACTGCGCGAGAATCGGTAGCGGTTCTCTCCGCGTCGGTAACTTACGGGGTATGTGAGCCTGTCGCCCAGAAATCAATGGCAAACTACTGAGTGTAATCTTGCCAAGAAATCAACAATTAGCTGAAAGATGCTGATGTTGACAGTGATGTCCTGAATATATATATATATATATATATATATATATATATATATATATATATATATATATATATATATATATATATATATATATATATATATATATATATATATATATATATATATTTTTTTTTTTTTTAATTTTTTTTCCCCGCGTTTCCATCCTGTTCCAGGATATTGCTGTCAACATCAGCATCTTTCAGCTGTATGTTGATTCCTAGGCTAGATTACGCTCATCAGCACGCCACGACTTTCTGAACGACCGGCTCCATACTCTCATAAGTCACTGGAGCGACTCGAATAGCTACCAATTCTCGTGCGTTCACGTCAACCACGAGAGATTCGGAGTTACGGAGAAAGCTGCTAACCCCTCGGCCATGGAGACCGGCGAAATTATATGCCAAAAAAAAAAAAAAAAACATTTCTGAGAGGTAAATGGTGTTTGACTTAGAGGGGTCGCCAAGCTTCTCCTTCTTCGTTCCTCTTTCGAGGAAAATACGTCTCACCTATTTATGCACCTCCCAAGTAAGCGTGTCTAATTTCGTCATTTTACGAAGAGTAGTGTGCCATTGATTTTTAAAAGGAGAACTCAACGTTGAAATCCAACAGACCAATGTAGGAAATGAAACCCCGTATCCAGCTGTCAGCGCACCGGGAGTTTAAGAGCAAGGGCATTAAGCTCACCGGCCACTCTGAGTTCGTAAATTATGCAGGGTTGTATGTTGTATTTCAAGCTGTCAAGCTGAGGTAAGTCAAGGGAGACAAAAGCTTGAGCCATGTCGAATTACTGCCCCTGGCAAGTTTTTTTTTTTTTTTATTCTGTAAACTTTATTAAATATTAAATTGATGTATTTTATTTTTGTAGTGCCACTTCTACCCTGGGCACAACGGTGACATATTATACACGGGAAAACATTCAAAATTACCAGTCTTATTTTACTGCATTTTCGGTCCTTCAATACCGCGCTGTGGCAAAGAGGTTACGAACGCAATTCACAATCCGCATACCGAGTTAGAAGCAAGACCGCACTGCTTTGGTTTTCATACAATAATATGAGTGCCGGTCGTTTAGAAAGCAATGGCAAACGACTGAACGTAAACTTGCCAAGAAATCACAAACAGCCAAACTATGATTGATTGCGATGCCCTGTAAAGGATATGCATCTAACTCCAGTCCACACAGTTGATACTTTAACACTTCCGAAATAAACATTTATTCGCCTCTTTAACACGTTCTATATGAGGTAATACAGACCTGGAGAAAGTGTGAAATGACGAACCATAACAGCCCACGCATATCAGCATGGCACAGGATGGTGATGATGCTAGATATTATTTAACTGTGCCCAAGCATAGAAGGTCACAACAGCTGCACATTTAGATCGTCATCACCATCATTCCTTGTCTTCGTTAGATCATCATCACCATCATTCCTTGTCTTCGTTAGATCATCATCACCATCATTCCTTGTCTTCGTTAGATCGTCATCACCATCATTCCTTGTCTTCGTTAGATCATCATCACCATCATTCCTTGTCTTCGTTAGATCATCATCACCATCATTCCTTGTCTTCGTTAGATCATCATCACCATCATTCCTTGTCTTCGTTAGATTGTCATCACCATCATTCCTTGTCTTCGTTAGATTGTCATCACCATCATTCCTTGTCTTCGTTAGATCGTCATCACCATCATTCCTTGTGTTCTTTTACTTGGGAGTTCTGTGATTGTACAGTGTCTTAGAGATGCCTGGCGCTATCTAGCTCTTGTGGTCTCTGTTTGGGTCAATAGTGACAATAAAACAAAAGCGACTTAACTTTCATCAAGACCAAATCTCATCATCATCATGTGTCCTGCCAGCTAGTGTTCATGTCTCTCCACAGATCTCAGTCTTTGGTGCTCGGGATCAACAATGCTGATGATATTCCTCCATGCCACAAAACAATCATATAGATTAATGGATTTATTGCCTGTCATATTTAGCTGCATCGCGCCAGGTACATACTGCAGAAAGCATACAGTTTAAACTAAAACAATAAGATACATTCTTCAAGCTGAACTATTTAGTTGCATGTCCTTCGCACGACGTAGCAGTCAACCCCAGCATTTTCGCTATTCGTGATTCCTGGGCACCTATACGTTTTTCGAAAAAAAAAAACCAGCACCACTGTGTTTCGAACCCGGGTATACGGGCTCACAAACCGCGTTCGCAAGGCATTATATATTCACACAGTAATTTGAACTGTCTATGACTGTAATTTTAAATCTATATTTCATAAATTAAAAGACACTGTGAGTGATGTGGTCTCTACCATGCCGGACGTTTTTACTTCATAAAATATTTCCGGGTACCAATGTAGGTTGGGTCGACATAGGGCGGCCGTTGTGCTTAGAACAATCTTATCTATTCAGTTGTTATATACAGTGGCACATAATGACCCGCATTTTATGGTCCAATAAGCATCATGTGAGTGCTGTCTGTATCACACTGACTGGTTTTACTTCCCAAGCCTGGTACCCATTATAGCCAATGCCGACATGAATCTTTGACTGTTGTCTGTTATTCTTGTTGGTTTTGTTAGCTCGTGACTGCTTGTCCCTGCATCCTCTGCCTTTTTTGTGATTATAATCTCGTACAACAGACTTTCTGCATTTCTTGTTTCTGATCTGATCTGATCTCATCTTGCACCTAGCGGTGTCACGGTGAAGTATAAACAGCGGGAGAGTGTCCGTTTATGAGCTTCATGTATAGATATTCCCATTGACTCTGCTATTCCCTATGTCCATCGTTTACGTGACCGGCCTCTTCTTCTGCTTCCATTTGGTCTGTACATCATTGCTTGTTGTGGTATACTGTTAGTTGGTAGACTAGTTACAAGTCCGAACCATTGAAGTTGCTGTTTTCTGATGAAACCTTGCGCTGCTTGTCTAACATATCTATAATGTCGTTATTATTCTAAGTATATATTAACATTACGTGCTATAACACAGGCCAATTGAATAGACAGTATTGCTCTAAGAACAACGGACGTCCTAGGTCGACGACCCTAAAATTTGTACCAGGAAATGTTTTGGGAAGTAAAGGCGACCGAAGTGATACAGACCTCATTAGCTGCATAGTACCTATTGGTCTATAGAATATGCTCTGGCGTCATATGATCCAAAACATTAAGACGTGTAAAGGGATCGATCCTTAACTGATTAATTGCCATTGGATGATTAATCATCTTAAGCGACTTCCCGTATCTGCCAAGGGCTTGTATACAGTTGTCTTCCCTAAGAAACCCCTTTTAAAAATACTAAATCATATCAGTGACACACCGCTAATTCCCATTTCCAGCCATCCATTTTCGTTTGGTCCGAACGTACTTTTTGTTTAGCACATAATCTGTTAGCTTTACAGAAGTCGGCGACCATAAATGTAGTTATCACAAATGTCGCCATGTTTCCCATACATGCCCTCGGTCATTCTCATTCACCTAATCCTACTTCTGTCATTGCCCCGTTATCTTGTCGCGAGCATCTGTTTCTGTATTCACATCAGTATTGTTAAAACACAATTTGTCAGACACCCAGGGGCCAATGAGCTTGCAAAAGATCCTGATTTGATGACCTACTTACAGATCGAGACACTCATATTCGTGCGGTGAATTGGTTGAGTGTTGAATCGATGCATTTCCGGTCTGATATGCTTTAGGAATGTGGAAATGGAGGTGACTGATTTATTGCGGGGACATGTTGCAGAAAGGTTAGGAAGGGAGACGCATACAATACCTTAGAGAGAGGAGAGGAGGGTAGTGAGTGAGTCGGTGAGACACACACACACACACACACACACACACACACACACACATACACACACACACGCACACACACCACAAACCATGTCAAGACCCAGGGGTAAAGTTATACGTCTCCGTAGTAGAAAGCCTGGACTGAAGTTTAGAGACCATGCGTTGCCCACGCAACATAATTCCCCTCACGGCTTGTCTAGTTTACTCCAGAGCAGTAGTTCCCAAGCTTTTCAAGCAGAGGGCCATATCTACTATTTTCGGTATTTAAGCGGGCCACAACGTTATAAAATTATAAAAGTCGTGCAATATCATTCTTACCTTTCTTAACTTTCGTCAACAAAATTCTAAAACGTCATAGGCAGTCAGTGTCAGTACTACACTGCGGTAATTTTTTTTTGGTTTGAAATCAAAAGTTCATTAAACAATAAATTTTAAATCAGTTTCGAACATCGCTATTAATGTAATTAATTTACAATTGTAACTGTTCTTCATAACCAGTTACTTAAGGTGAGATGCCAGTTTATCAATGTCTGGACACAAATCTGTCGTACCCAAAATCATAAGCGCAGCTTGGTTACTATCGGTGAGTCTGGAACATTGCTTGTTTTTTTTTAAATAACGATCAACTGACTGCTCGCATCTGTAAGTCGAACCAAAACCACAAATGTATCTCTGGGCGAATAAACGCAAGGTTCAAATTGTTCGACAAGCAATAGTCGCCATAATGAAATCATATGTTCAGCTGAAGGTGAAGTAGACAGCTCCAGAAATTTACATCTCAGTGAAAAATTGCATTTCAAATCAATTACTTCGTACTGGGACGCAGAGGTGTTTCCAAGGCACGAGGGCCGGATTATATACTGGCCAAGGTCTATTGACGCGTCCTCGTCGAGCGTCCTGGGCAACAGGTCCCTTCGGAGTCCTGGCTAAAGTCAGTAGGATCGCCGATTCCTCCGTAGTCGGAGAGTGTCTGCCTGTATGGCGAGGAACCACCAGTCTGCACACCAATAAGCCAGACATGGGACAACTCATACTCACGCAAACCTAAGGTCCTGTATGACATCACACTGATGTTGGACAACAGGATGCCTTCATCCGACATACAGGACTTCGCGTTGGAGCTCAAGCCAACGAACACAAACAAGCAAGCAAGCAACTTCGTACTGAAGGTTTTTCTGTAATTGACAGAGCTTGGCATAAAAAATACGAACGGATTTATGAAGAGGGCAGCATTATTCTCCTCTGTTGTGAACTCTTGACATCTCGACTGAAATATATCCAGAAGACTTTAAACTATTACTTTGTACTGTAACAAGTCACATTTCTTTTCCACCACAAGCGTCTTCAGAGTAGGAAACGCCTCTAAAGTCCCTTCATTCAGCTGTCCGATAAACAGTCGTAGTCTCATTGTAAGTAAAGAAATGTCATCGCATAAATTTGTGAATAGTTTGTTTTTGTCCCTGGATCCTCGCATTTAAAAAGTTTAATTTAGACGTGATGTCCACCAAAAATGCCAGGTCATTAAGCCAGTCATCGTTCAGCAGCCATTCCCGTTCAGTAGGCAATCCTTTTATTTCAGACAGAAACAGATAGATACTATTTTTTAGTGCTCAGAAAAGTGACATTATTTCTCTTTAGATAGCCATCTGACATAACAGTGTAACAGTAGCTTACCGTATTCCTCGTTCAGGTCTGAAAGAAACTGTCTGAACTCACGACTATTCAGCCCCTTACTTCGAATTTTGTTCACACGTCTCAGAACAACATCCATGACATGTTTTAGATTTAATGTCTTTCCACACAGAGCTTCTTGGTGAGTGATAGAATGATATTTTAATATAGTGCGGCCAAGAAACTGTTCCAATAATGTTAGACATCCAGACACGTTACCCGTCAAAGCCGGAACACCGTCGGTGCATACACTGTCCAATTTGGTCAATTCAGTGTTGTTTTTCTCTATACAAAACTTCAGAGTTTCAAACAGATCAGTCCCTTTGGTAGTTGCATGCACCGATTCAAGTCCTAGAAGTTTTCCAATGACTTAAAAATTATCGTTTATTGCTCGAACAAAAACTGCGACCTGAGCTGTGTCAGAAATGTCAGTGGATTCATCCATTGCCAATGAAAAATATTAAAATTTTTTGATATGTGCTGCTACTTGACTATGAACACCGTTGGCTAATTCTTCAACTCGCCTGGCTATAAGTACGAGGGTACGTTAATAAGTAAGTCACAAATGGCTGTAGAAAAATAACCAAATATGATAACAACTAGAAACCAGTTTATTTTTATACAGACATTGTCCCTTTATTTCTCAACATAATTTCCACCAACATTGATGCATTTATCCCATCGTTTTATCGGTCCTTCCAAACTGGCTGCATAGAACAGCGTGCTTTGTTTTCCAACTTCGGCGTCATTCGCGAAATGTCTCCCACCAAGGTGGGTTGTCAGTGTTTATGCTGACAAATGTTTGTCCCGTAAAGTGGTGCTTAGCTGGGTAGAAAACGTTTCGAAGGCGAGTCAATAAGTAAGTCACACAGTTCTGTGGGATGGCCGGTAAATGAAAACAAAGCACGCAGTTCTACGCAGCCAGTTTGGGAGAACTGATAAAACGATGGGATAAGTGCATACATGTTTGTGGAAATTATATTGAGAAATACAAGGACAATATATGTATAAACATACACTGGTTTCAAGTTGTTTCATATGTGGTTATTTTTGTACATCCATTTGTGACTTACTTAATAACTTACCCTCGTATTATTAGACAAAGGAATCTGATCAAAGTTTGTTTCACACTTTTTATCGCCAAAAATTCCAGCAGAAATTTTAAGGGAGGCTTGATTATTTCTTCTACATCGGTGAAGGGCTTCTTTTTGCGAGCCAACAGAAGAGCGAATTCGTACAACGCAACAACGACACTCTTGCTCTGTTCGTTAGCCTTGATGAAAAATGACTGCTGCCTGGTCAGGACAATTTCTTCTTTAGCAATGAAATCTTTCCTTAACTCCGAATTGATTGGATATTGAGCATTTATGTCTGAATATGTGGTCGTAAAGTGTCGTTCCAGAGTAAATTGTTTTTGGGTAACAGAAACACAAAATTCGCAGAGTAAGCAAACTGGTTTACTACTACGGCAAGGTATAAACATACATTTCTCCATCCAGTCCTTGTTGAATTCACCACAAGCAATGTCTTCACATTTTCGCTTTTTATCATTGTTTGATTTGAGATTTTCCACACTTATGTTTATAAGCTTTAACGGTAAATTTTTATTTCAACAAATCCAATTTCAACACAATACTACCGACTCTGCTAAACAGCTGTAACAGACGACAACATGGCGCCTTGCGCACTCTCGTCGACAAGGTTTGGATATTGGAACTTCATAACGTTTCGTTGCGAACTGAACAGGCGCGTTTGATAATATCTGAGCATAACAACCACAAACAGAGTAAATTATCGCACGCTGTCTGGGAGGTCCGAGTGACCAATTTCTGACAGCTGGCGGGCCACAAGTGGCCCGCTGGCCGTGGTTTGGGAACCTCTGCTCCAGAGGAAAGGTAACAGCAATACATCTGGAATGACACAAGCTGCGGGAGCTGACGGATCAGCAAAACAAAACTATAATTGTGCGCCTACTAGAGCTTAGATCCTAGACCAGTTGCCGACCAAGGCTTAGGGTCTGGGCACTATGGTAAGGCTTGTACCCTCTCACTTGTGCTCCTCCGCCAGAAGCTATTAGCATAATGTGGGGTGTTTGATTTCGTGAGCGCCGCGGAAGCTTCGGCGATAACAGAAAGCATGTAGTACCGTTTACTGTGATACGGGTCAGTCATATCTGACTGAGCCCTGTCATGCAATAATAATAATAATAATAATAATAATAATAATAATAATAATAATAATAATAATAATAATGATGATGATGATGATGATGATGATGATGATAAAAATAATCAGCATGGTCGAATGGGTAAGAACGCGTGTTCTTAAAGATCTGTTGTGCTGATGCCGAGGTTAGGGACTCAACCCCTACACTGGACAGCTGGACTAAAATGTTGAACTGTCGTCCTTGACTTGGGGACGTAAATTACAAATACCTTTGAAGTCGGAGTGGGTTCACGTGTTGACGAGGGACACTGTTAATAGGGAAAGCTAATCCACACGCAAAATTCAGTCCATCACAACTATAAAACTACGCGTGAGTTCAAAGCGAGCTAGCGCAAATAATAATAATAATAATAATAATAATAATAATAATAATAATAATAATAATAATAATAATACACAAGTTAACTGCATGTTATTTACAGGACGTCGCAGCCATTCCTACCATTTAAGGACTGTAATTTTCTAGACACTTTTGCGTTCAGTAGTTTGCCATTGCCTTCTAAATATCCGACGTCCATGTCATTGTGAAAATAAATGTAAAGCTATAAGCTCCAAAATCCAAGCGCCTGACTTCGAGTCCTGTATGTCGGGATTGTGAAACTGCGTTCATTACCCCTAAGCCACAAACGCCATTAATAATAATACTACTACTACTAATCGTAATAATACTAATGGTAACAATGGTAATAATAATGATAATGATAATAATAATAATAATAATAATTACTATTAAAACAATAATAATAGGGGTAATAATAATAAAGATAATAATAATACTAATAATAATAAAACAAGAACAAACTTTGGAGTGGGACAGATAGAACTACAAAAGTTAGATGTTAAAGAACATGCATCTTTCCCATTGCAACATACACCAGTGAGACCTGGGCACTTACTAAACAAAGCTGAACAGCGCATAAATGATTTGAATATAAATGTAATAGACCATCCATCCATCATGTGCCATGCCGATAAGCGTGGGTGGTCATGTACTGCCATGTCACTCGATCACCAGAGTCGTGGATAGACGGGTTCTACGAATATTTTGGAAACAGAAAAGAACAAATGAATCCATACGCCAAGAACTGAATATTGAAGAAGGTTGGTTATTAAAGACGATAAAACAAAGAAACTTGAAATATGTTGGTCACTTGAAACGCCATGAAAGTTTGGATAGAACAATATTGGAGGGAGATATCCCCGGAATAGAGGAAGAGGAAGGCCAAAGAGAAGATGGGTGCAGGATATGGCAGATGATCTCCAAATGCGTGTATCGGACGCTTGATATCTTGCTTATGACCGAACAGTTTTCCGGACGGTTTTTACGGTAGCGAGAATCTGCAGAAGACATACTACTAAATGAATGAATAAATAATGATAATATAAACAACAACAACAACAATAACAACAACAACAACAACAACAACAACAACAACAACAACAACAACAACAACGACAACGGCAACAAAAACATGTTCTTTCAATAATATCTGACCACGAGCAAACCCGAAGGCAAACTTTCTTTTCTGCATGTTCTTCTATCATGTAGACAAAGGAGCCATTTAACTAATAACGGGAAACTACCACTTCCCGTGTTGTGTCGGTGAACAGATGAAGCAGGTCCGTCCTCTCCAGAATGTAGACTTGGGCAAGTCTGTCCGGAGAACAAGCTGCGACACAAGCAATGAAGCTGGAATATCCTCTCCAGAGTCTAGGCTTCAGCAAGTCTGCTGGGAGGAGAATATATTGCCCATGAATCGTATTGTCCTCCTCAGCACCAATGACAGTGGAGAACAAATCTGTTGTCCTTGTGACATGATGGCCTTCTGAAGGAGCTGGAGATCAACATAATTTTAATTAGCCAAGCCTTGTACAGACCACCTGGTGATAAGTGTAGAAGTTAGACCTGAAAGTGGCAGAACCAGGCAGATAACAGATTAAAAACACTTTTACCTTTGTGAAAGCAGATGCGGAAACTGTGACAGGGATTGTCACTCTCGCATTGGACTATAGTCACCAGCGGTGCTGCCAGGTACCTCCCAAGCGGCACAACTCTATAGTCCTTCAGGACTGAAAGAGGCATACTACTACTACTACTACTACTACTACTACTACTACTACTACTACTACTACTACTACTACTACTACTACTACTACTACTACTACTACTACTACTACTACCTTTGTGAATTTAATCACAAATGCCGTAAATACAGTATTGCACGATTTCGCACTTGGCATATCTCCCTGCATCTCGTCAGGTGCATACTGCAGAGTATATATATATATATATATATATATATATATATATATATATATATATATATATATATATATATATATATATATATATATATATATATATATATACTATTGTGTAAAGTGAAGAAATTAAGAAATAAATGATACTTTGGCTGTAATATGATGTACATAGGCGCTGATATTGCGAGAATATGTAGAACGGAATTCACAAACTTCCTGTTAAGTGTAAATTAAAGGAAGGAAGGAGAAACATTGGTGATATAAACAACTCAGAGATTACTGGGGTTGATAGCGGCGTACAGACCAAGTGTAATTCCAACAGTGCTAGCCGATCGTGCAGAAGTGATGGTAGTCATTTTGGTACCATATATCATCGTGAAGTGCCCTGTCAGCTGGCGTCGACGTTCATTTCTCTCCACAGATCTCGGTCTGTGGTGTTCTGGATCAACTCTGTTGATGATATTCCTCCATGCCACTGTCTCAATCCATCCAGCATCATTTCTCTTGGTCTGCTTCTACCTCTCTTCTCCTTGATCTTTACAGTTGTCACGATGTTATCTGATTCGCCTCTTCTCATCACATGACCAAAGAAAACTGTTTGTCTCTTTCTTATTGTTGTATATAATGTTCTAGTGTCATTAGCCTTTTTCAGGCAATCGTTGTTAGTTACTTTGGCAGTCCAAGAAATTCGCAACATTCGACTCAGGAACTACATCTCTGTTGCATCCATATTCTTCTTAATTTTTCCCCCCATTCACATTCCAAGATTCACTGCCAAACAGTAATACAGGTTTATATTGCACTTTAGCACTCTCTTACATTCAATGATAGTGACTTGTTGCATAGGATACATGCAGCTTTTAATTAGAAGAATATGGAATAGTCAAATTCATCAGACTGCTGAACGCAGTATTTGATATTGGAGATATAACTCCTCAATGTTGATCTTAGTAGTCATCTGCAAATGGGTCGAAGACAACAAAACAAAAAGGACTGTCAAATTTCCTTTGTCTTAGTTTTATCCCTTTGTTTCCGGGTGATAGCCAGGTCTTTCTGCTATACACGGCCAAACTTTAAATCTCAGTTTGGCACGATTTCATATAGCTGGACTTTAAACCTCTGAAGAATAATAGCTAGAATCTCGCCTGCCGGTCTGGCGGCCATGGTCCCGAATCCACATAGGAGCTGATTTGGAAGATTGACGTTTACCATCTCACCCCAGGTCGACTCAGCCTATAATAGGTAGCAGGAAATGTTTTGGACAGTAAAGGCGGCCGTCGCTGAACTAACCACTTCATACACCGAGGGCTGAATGGTCTAAAGAACTACGGGTTTAACACCACATGCCCATTGCGCGTAAGTTGTGTACCAGTGACCTTTATTATACTTTTATATTTGGACAATTAAATGATCGATTTTTGCTGTACGGAGCAAAACCATTCAAGTATGTGAAAAGAAGAAAGAGTGGAAGCTCAACTAGAGACACAGACAAAATAAACGAACTCCACATGCGTCAAATGGGAATCCATAAATTATGGACCATGATAATTGTTACATTTGCCCACCCAATGTGTTCATATGAGTGAAATAGCGGGCGTGTCATGACCGCCCACGCTTTCCGGCATGGCACATGATATATATATATATATATATATATATATATATATATATATATATATATATATATATATATATATATATATATATAATATGCATTGTTTATTGTTTATGTTCACAATATTCATTTGACAATGTTATTGTTTCATGTGAATGTAACATGCACAATACATAATTGATGTACGAATGATGAGTGGTTGGAAGGGCCGATAGTAAGACGGGCCTATGTGCACAATTTGTAACCCTTTGAAAATAAAATTCGTTCCTTCATTCTGTGTTTATGCCTGCTTGACCACCTATCTGTCATTTTATCTGTCTGTTTATTTGTCTGTCTATTTATCTGCCTGTTTGTCTGTGTTTCTACATATCTGCCACTTACATGCACGTGCATTTAGTTATTACTGTTTACTTAACTTATCGGTAAACAATAATAATCGGTAACTCCCCATAAAAACACACTCATCTTTCCATGAATCGGCTGGCTGTAAGCAACTTTAACCTGCCGACGTCTGGAAAGATGAACGCAGGAATTATTCCAGAAAAACAGAATCCTGGTCAGCCAGATAAGGTCACGTTCTAAACGTGCCTAGACTTTGTGTTCATAACAGCTTCGATTATCTGTCTGCAGGGCCCCGATTGTGAGGTCAGTGAAGCGGCGATCTTCTGTAATCTCTAACTGGCTGGCGAAAATTGAACATCCCATACAATTGCATTAGTTTCTAGGCTTGTGTTTCCCACAATCGTCCTGCGATTGGTTAAATATTACGGCTAAACACAAAGCGTGCTGGGAATATCCAGATTTTCTGATGACCAATCCGGTTTTATGCCGCCGGGTTGTCTTGTAAGTAATTGAAAAGAAATGGCTGAGAAAAGTAATTAAAGTATAGATCTATGAATATGTTAGCACCATATTTAGAATATTCAGTTCTAACAGCAAGCTCTGCGGCGATGGGGTTACGTAAGCAATTCGACATTCCTAGTTCGAAACACAGCTGCAGGGGATTTGGGGTGTGAGTATGAGTGTCAGTCGTTCAAAAAAACTATCGCAAACTACTGAACGTAAACTTGCCAAGAAATCACAGACTAAAATGCTTGGTTTGACTGCTACGTTCTGCAAAGAATATGAAACTAACTTGAACGTTACATCATTAACTGATTCAATGGCAAACTAAAAGTAGGTTTTGACCACAAATGGAAGACAATCATATGAATAACCATTACAATGTAAATTACCATTTACTGAGAATTGAAACTGCCGAAGATACCACGAAGCAAATCAAATAGTATAATGACCAGGGCACAGCGATATATCGTCCTTATGTCAAAATGGAAGATCACATTTGGCGATATATTATCCATCGGCACTGAATCAGTTAACACTGTATGGAACAGAAAAATGAAGTATGACTAAAACAACAACAGTAAACTTCGATTAACCATCACTCGTATAACCGCCAGTTTCTGATATCCGTCATAATCTTAAACACACACACAAACACACACACACACACATACACACACACAAGCACATAAAGGACGCTATTTTCAATGTCGCCACTGCCTGGGCTGACCTTACAGTGTCTAACCTAAAGAATGGATGGAATAAACTCTAGCCTGAACCTATTGACGAAACTGAAGGAACTGAGACTGTTAGTATTGACCACATTGTGCAGTTGTGCAACAATGTAGGACTAAACAGTGAAAACATTACGCCAGAAGAAGTAACAGATTGGTTGGAATGTGACAAAATGGATGGAGACTTTGACATTTTGAACTATTATGAAATTGTTTCCTGTGTGACTACCATTGAAGAAGAAGAAATTGAAGTTTATGAAGGATCAGTTCTTAACCAAAATCCTTCAACTAGTCACTCAGAAGCAGAAACAATGTTATCAAAGTGCATCGACTTGTTTGAAATGCAAGAGAAGGAAAATGCAACACAGATTCCACTTCTGCGTAAGATTCGGAACATCGCCGCACAGAAAGCTCGAGCCTCAAAGACCCAGATGGAGATGGCAGATAGATATCACCAAGTTTTGGGGAAGTAAAGACGGCGGGTGATATTAACCACATCACCCATAAAGTGCCGATATTCAAATAAGCGACCAGCACCACATACCAAACACCACATAAGACGTGAATAATAATTATCCGTTACTTACTTGTACGTGACCAATGTTCATGCATGGAGATAAGGTGCACACAAATCAAAGTGTCCCAGTGGCCAAGTGGTTACACATACTACCGTGCGCTACGGAAGTCCTGAGTTCGTTCTCTG
>OY992878.1:19413328-19475828 GCA_963921405.1 Cepaea hortensis | reverse complement strand
TGCACTACAACATCTACTAAAATCAAATGCGCTATCTCGTAACACCAAAATCACAATATATAAAACACTGATCAGACCAGTTGTGCTGTATGGCTCTGAAACCTGGAGTACAACGAAAGGAGACGAAGCCTTGTTACAAACCTTTGAGAACACAATTTTAAGACGCATCTTTGGACCCATTGGGATACACAAAGTGGAGAGTGGAAAAGAAGAAGTAACAAAGACATTTATAAGTCCCCGCTAATCACTGGTATCATGAAGGCTATTAGACTACAATGGCTAGGGCATGTAGAAAGAATGGAAGATAATAGGGAAACAAAACTCGCTTACACTCAGGAAATAAATGACCGTAGACCCCGAGGTAGACCAAGAAGACGGTGGAGAGATAATACATATACAAACCTACAAGCACTTGGAATCAATGACTGGCAAGAGAAGGTCCACCAGAGAGACGAATGGAGACGGATTGTATCTGCAGCAAAGAACCTCAATGGCTCGGAACGCTGAAGAAGAAGAAGAACTAATCAGCACAATTTTGTTTCTAAATGCGTTAGTGCCGTGAATCAACATTATGATTCTAATTTGGTTCAACCATCCATAATCTTTTCTTTTCAATGTGAAGAAAATCATGTCCTGGAGTGGATGCAACCCGGTACAGTAAGTAGTATTTCTCTTTGGGAAAAAATTTACAATTATGAATGGCATAGTTATGGATGACTGCATGTAGCTAATGTTGAGACATCAGATGGTACTATATGCAACTAGAATACACTGGGATGTAGACTGTATAGATAGCGTAAAGAGACTGTTGTTGGTGGTGGTTATATTGTTGTTGTTGTTGTTGGTATAGTTGTGGTTGTTGTTATTGGTGATCTTACAGAATCCCACCGAGTGGACTTGTTTCCTCTTGTGCCACATGGGATAAAACGGCTTGGTACAGTTTGGTAGATGGTTTATGGTTCATCGGTGATTAAAGGGCAGAAGCACAATAAGATGGTTTAACATCCTCCCTCTAGGCAAGCAGATCCCTCTTTGCCAACATGCTCACCTGCTTCTCTCCGTGAACCATACAAAAGTTGTCTCCCAGTGTGGACTAACCAGAAATGAAATAGCAGACACAACTACAAAAAGCAAGATAGTGTGAACAAGAAGATAAAGAAGTCTTATTATCTGGAGACAAAAAAAGAGAACTACCAAAACCATAAACTTGGTACAGAAGCTACACAACGACGTTTACCGTGACAGAAAGTCTTTATAGTACAGGGCGTATTTTTAATGACTGTGCAGTGTTTGAAAATGTTGCCGGTCCAAGTTTTGCATTTACCTATTATGTTACATGAACTTTACAGAGGGTAAATACAAAACCTGGACCGGCAATATTTTCAAACACTGCACAGTCATTAAAAATACACCATATATTATACTATTATCTTGGGTAGAACTAACGCTCCGCATTCCAACAGTACCAGAGACTACGTTTGATATCTATTTCAGCACAAAATAGCATTCCTCTCTTCACTTCATGTGATATAACTTTATACCACGCACCTGACAAGATGCAGCGAAATATGCGGGGCAGTGAATTGTCCAGCCTATTTTTTTATACCTTCTTTGCTTAAATTCAATAAAGGATTACATTGTTTAGGACCACCACGCTCTTGACCGGTAGAGTCGAATGACCACTGCTCTCCTCAGGACGGTGCATCATCATCAAGTGCCTTTCTAACTAGTATGGGCGATCATGCTTCTCCTCAACTTGCTATGTCCGATGGCATGGATCAGTTTGCGTTTAGACTCAGTTTCATGCCACGACACACGCTTGTCAAGAATATTCTCACGTTGTCTTCATCTATCTCTCTTTCCACAAATCTTTCCGGTTGTCACAACATCTTCCAGTATTTGTCTTCTCAAAATGTTGCCAAAAAATGTTTATTGCTTCTTTCTGATGCTTGTGATATGTTGCCTTTGCGACTTAGGCGCCCCCCCCCCCCCCCCCCCCCCCTTTCGGAAATATTCAGATTGCTAATTTTGGTTGTTCAATTAATTTTCAGCATTCGTCTATACAAACACATCAACACCGATAGCGATATTTTTGGATGTTTTTCGCCTGTACGAATTCTTTTTCTAACTTCCAATGACAAGAACATTTTTCATATAATGTTCTTCATTTGATAGGATAAAATGCAATATTTGCTTTTAAAATGCAGTTTTTGCTTTTCCTATTCCATTCATACTGGACGGGGCATAGGAGACTCGTTGAACACCGTTGACTTCACCTGTCTGCTCCATCACTGTGCGCGCGTGAACGACCCAGACAAACTACTGACCATCTCCCACAAGGATGTCCTCAGTACAGCTAAGTAAGGATGATATGCACTTATCTGAATCAGTGCCGTAGGATACTACAGGGTGTCTGTAAAGTCTCACTACACTTTGTATGCAGAACAAATTTGAAAAATGAAGCACACGACGTCATCAAAACACGTGCTCCACTGCCCACCGTGAAACAATATGCAGTGAATGGCCGTCGTCTGCTGAAGCAATTCTTTGAACTCCAAACAGCATGGTGTTATCAATGGAAGAAATAATTTTTTTTAATTATTTGTTTATGTTTGTTTGTTGAATAAATGTTCGAAATGGCGGTCAATACACACGGATGGTTGTTCAAAGATTTATGGCAAGATTTTCTTATAAACAACCTCCTCATCGCATGAAGGTTAGACATTTGTTGAATACGTTTCTTTCTATGAGAAATGTACACACACTTGACGACCTGAAAGAAGCAATCATAATTACCATTCAAGTAATAACAACAGACACGTTGCAGAAGGTGTTTGACAATGTAAAGAGACGGGTACAGTCATGTCTTGAAGCCCGTGATTCGACGAAGCATCCCTGTCTTCAACCTACCCAGCCTGCTCTGTGTGTCCGTTACAATCACGACAAGTGTGTGCTGTTTATCCTACAGCCAGCGGAAAACCGCAGGGGCTGCCTCCACTTACATTCTCAGACTAGAATTGTGGTATCATATGCCAGGCTCTCCTGCAATAAACAATATCCTTTAACCTGCGCCAAGAACCCACAGGCACGTATTTTACCTCTTAGTACAGAGCCATCCATGTAGATATCACCAGGGCACAAACTGTAGAAAGAGGGTGTTTGACTGCGCAATCTGTTCCAGAGACAAAAAAAGGCTAGAGATCATAAAGACCTGTACCGTGAAGATGATAATCCATCGGATCTGATAGTGAGGTACGCGACTAATTCTGATCCTTTCAGACTTTTCCCAGCTTTTCCTGAGTTTACTATACAAGACAGGGTCTCATTGAAGCCCCATTAGTTAGAAACAGAAGCCACAACAGGAGGCTGAACAATTGCATATTTGCCTATAAGTAAAGTGGCACAAGTAAAAAAACGTTTCTACACCCCTCTAGGCGCACTGAGCATATCATGCTAGACTCCTATTTTTATAGACCATCAATGATGTGGCAGCGAGTGACCAGAGGATCTGGTCGACACTCTGTACTCCGAGGAAAGGCCAGACGGACAAATAATCACGGGCGCCATTAGTACTGGGACTCTTCCTTGGCTAATGAACATGAGGACGGATGGGAATGTCCGAGGTGTTGTGATGATCGTCCATGACTTAAATCAACTCATAGACCGATTGCCATTCAGTAGGTGAAGAAAGTTAGTATCACGCCTTTACTTCCCAAATCATTGCCTTCCTCGCATATTGGGCTAGGTCAACCTGGGAGCTCAATTCATTAAAGAAATATTCCATCCCAATATGGACTCGAACCTAAGATCAACGGGCTGGCACACAAATATCTAGCCACTACGTTACCTCGATACACGTACACACACACACACATACACACACACACAAACATAATGCACGCACGCAAGCGCACACACACACACACACACACACACACACACACACACACACACACGCGCTTACATATCACAGACATGTTGATTTTCTTCTACAAACACTCTGTATAGTAACCCATTGTGTACACCATGTAACAGGACAACGCGCACAAGCACCGTGAGTTTGTTCTGCTCTCCTGATCTCGATTAGATCATCACAAACTCTGACGTCCGTGACGCGTTATGGAACATTGCCCCACGATTTCTATTTCACATTGTACTCGCGCGACTTGTTTGAATTCCACTGAAAACATTTTTGTTAACCAAATTTATTTCACGATTGCTATCTTCGATTTTGTATATACTGAGACATTTCACTGCATGCCAGAATATGAACTCTTGTACGATGTTCGTTTTATGTATATCGATTTTGTTAATTTTGTATTGTCGAATTTCTTCTCTTATTTTTAATTCTTCCATAGAAAATGAGTGTCTTTTAATGCTCCTCCATTTATTATTTTGGTATCGTCGTCGTCGTAATCATCATCATCATCATCATCATCATCATCATCATCATCATCATCATCATCATCATCATCATCATCATCATCATCATCATCATCACCACCATCATCATCATCACCACCATCATCATCATCATCATCATCATCATCATGATCATGTGACATTACGATAAGCGTCGGCGATGATGTTTCGGCATCATACACGTTTACTAGAGTTGTGGATCAGCTCTGAAGTTTTTGTCTCGAATATGACATATGGCCAAGCCGTACATATGTTTACTTCTCTGCCTTTCCGTTGTTCTTCTCCACTCAATCTTGCCAGTTATCACCAAATTCTCCAGAAAAACGTGACTGCCTACGTCAAACTTCGCTGTTCAAATTTCTCTTCGCCATAGCGATTCTTACTCTAACCTATTCAAGGCACCTTCCATCAGATGCTATGACTGTTGCGAGATAGTTGTACGGGTTCCATTGTTTAAGAATATTCTCATTTACCCGTATATGACACTGTATTTGTTTGTTATATTTATTTGTATATAATGTGCTATGCCGACAACTGTGGGCGGTCATGGTTCGTCATCTCATTCGATCACAAGTGTCCTAGATTAGTGCTGTGTTCTTATCTCGTTTTTTCTCTGTGACCAAGCCACCCGTGTATTTATAACATTGTCTTCCTTTAGCTATTTTCCCCATCTATTTTCTCAGTGGTCACTAAGCTTTAATGTATATTATCCCGCATATCTCTCCATAGCACAAAGCCTAGGCTTAATTGAGATCATGTTTTGCCAATTGAGTATAATCCCTCTTATTCTCGACTTGCCTAGTTTACCCCAGAGGATCTGGAACAAGAAAAGCTGCAGAAACCGCCGGATCAGCAAAGCATTGCTCTAAATGTCCGCATGTCTGAGCTTCGATATTAGGCCAGCTGCCACTCCTCACATTATGCTAAAATACTTTAATATCTAGCCGGTCTCTCTGGCCAAGGGGTTACAACACTTTCTCCGTAATCCCGTTTATCACCCAGAGTCTCGTAGCGGGCGAGAACTGGGAGCAGTTCGTCCCCCGCTGGTGACTTGCGGGATAACTGAGCCGGCCGCTCAGAAAGCAATGGCAAACTACTGAGCGTAATCTTGCCAAGAAATCAACAGACAGCTGAAAGATGCTGCTGTTGACAGCGATGTCCTGTAAAGGATATGCGAATTTAAAAAAAAAACAACTTTAATATCTACAAAGCAACAAGTCAGAAAGTTCTACAGGAAATCATAAATACAATGGTTTAGAAAGTGAAAGATTGGGCCTTAGTTTGAATAACAGAAAAACAGAAGTCATGGTGATATCAAAGAAACAGATTACCCCTAAATATGTAATTAAAGTTAAGGACTTTATTTTGAGGGAAGTGCAGCAATTCTGATAGTTATGCACATGGATAACATCAGATGAAAGATGCATCACTGAGATAAAGAACAGAATAGGGTGTAGCATGATGGAACAGAATTCCCTATTCCCAGTCCAACACATTTCATAAGGATACTTTAAGTCTTAACGGGGACCATCCCAAATATAAGGGCTATTCTTAGATCGAATGTTCTAGAACGAGTTGGGGGAGGCGGCGGTATGCACTTGTCTTTTGATTGGCTAATAGGTAATGAGCCCACACTATTCCTGGGCCATATTTTAAAATCTAATTAGTAGGAGCGGGGATTTCACCGGGAGCGGTCGCTAGTGTGATGTGATGACCCAACAATGCCCTTAAAGATTCAATAATATATTGTTCTCTGGACAGCAGGTACCACTTTAAAACATACTTTAATGTTGTGGCTAGACCTGGTAAACGAATGAGAAGAATGTATGAGTATTTTATGAATAAAATGTGAAAGTGGAAAACCTAACTTCTGTGCGCCAGAATTCTGAACACTGCATCTTCAACCTTGACACGTCTTTCACGCTGTATACTCCAAATGCATATCAATCCCTTGTTGTGACTGGTTGCGTATGCTTGATGAATGTATGGCACACTCATGCAGATTCGCAAACCCAAACCCCTTGTGCATTCTTCATGCCTAGGATGACTCATTCTTAACTCAACTGTACCTTTGCTCTCGCGAGTTAACATATGGCAGTCTGAATGAGAATGAGTGATGAAACATGTACACGTTCCTTTGTAAAACACTGAGATTGATGGAGTGAGTGAGTTGGTGATTTAATAAATAGCCTCTCACATCTAGTGGAAGAAAAGATGCTTCAATATCCATATGTAAACAGGACGGTGATGGCACGCCAGAATTGCTAAGTCCATGTGATACCTGGTGGCAAAATTAAGCTCAAGAGAATACCATTTCTCTCTGGAGCATTACACTGTTACCTCTACTGTTGGATGGTTCATATAAACTAGTTCTTAAGAGAACCATAGGTGTGTGAACCTGTGTCTCAGTTGGCTGAATATAATGTATAGCTCATGCAAATTTACAAGGACTAAACATGTTTTTCCACATATGTGCTTGGTGCATATGTGAACAGTTGTTATGCAATTGAGCTTCTGTTACCTACTGTAGTAGACATGAAAATTACTCAGTGGGGAAAGAGCACAGGATGATGATGAAGATGATGTACATGTGAGCCATGTCTGTCTGAGAAAAGGGGTGAGGTCTGGCCTTGCTGTGTAAGTGAATATGGAATAGGACATTCATGCACCAACATCACAGCCATAGGAATGGATGTCTGGTCTGCTAATTGGGTAAATGCCATTAGTTGATACATATTGCATATTGCAGTTGTAAATGCCTATTTTCCATTTCCCTTCATAATGCCTGTCCCATGTTGCTATGTCACAATGATTGCTGTACTGTGTTTGGTCCTCCTTGTGCCCAGGTCTACTGTGGTTCAAACATGGTGGAACTTAGACCACATAAATGCTTGTAATTGTGTTAAGCTACCCTGTCTCAACATATAGGCTTGTGATTACCACAGATAGGGGTGAATTGAACACATATCACCCACAGTACATCAGAGTGAAATACACTGCATCATCAAACTAGGAGAGGTGTGTTTGGACCACATCCATCCTTTTCCTCCCCATCCCCAGTCTGTGTCTGTTGATGTATGATAACATTATCTTTTAACATATGTAAAGAGATGTTGTGCCATTTTATATATCGACAGAGAACAGTATGGAGGAGAGGCATCCATATATCATCTGGGAAAACTAACCAGTGGTCCCAGAATCCAGAACCAACTCTCTATAAGTGAAATCTTCTAGAACCCACAATATGGGAATTTCCTAGAGACTTTCAGCTCAGCTCTCAAACAGCTGGATATAAATAAGGGAGAAAAATAGTTCTGAAGACTCCAGTGATCATAATTATCAGAATCATCTGAGAATGAAAACAACAAGTCTGGTTGTTAACCCCATTCAAGACAACTTGTGAAATGACTGGTGCAATGGATTGTTTGGCTAGGACTTATCTTGGTTAATCTCCAGCCTGGTGCTCACACAGTGTTTAAGAATGAAGACTTGAAGATAAGTGAGGTGGACTGGATATGTGAAGTCCCAAGTGACAATTTTCACAGACAGTCTGGTCAACAGTGAGAGACATTACCGTATCATCGTCCCAAATTCAGTTCTCAAGAGGAATGAATCTGCCATGAAGCTTATTCTGGGGAAGCTGCTAACTGGAGCTAGTCCAACATCAATTGCTGATGATAAAAGGATTCAACAGACCCAGAACAGTAGTTTCTTCCCTGAGTTGCCCATGGATAGGATTTCCTAAATTCCCAAGAGACAGGAAATGATGATAGTTACCGATACTGTAACGGGATGGGGTAGTTAGATATTAGAGGGAGGAGGAGTAGAAGTAGTTATTGGGTGTGGAGTAAATAAGAAGTGTTGTATCTTGTTTATTAACCTGCATGTGTGACATATTTTATGCATTTTCTATGCAATAATTGAAGTGTTGACATGACAGGAGATGAGGCAATGGTCACCACTCTACTTACCATCAGCTCAATAAATTGTGTGTTTAATGAATCAGTTTTAAGTACATGTCTTAAGAGAATGTCTTGTACAGTTGCTGTCAAGTTTTGTCTCTGATGACTGTCTTAAGTGCTGTGGTTGGTTATACATATTGTGAAAAGTCCTGTATAGATGTTGTCAAGTATCACATGATGTCTATCTTGTACAATTGTGGTGTAAACAATTCCTTGTGAATGTATGTCCCACTTTTGTCAAGAAACTGTCATGTAGATGTCTTGTCCAACAGATGTAATGTACAGTTATTGTTGAGTTTGCCTACAAATAATTGAGTTCTGCAATCCCAAAGAAATGGGACAACCTGATATAGGTCACACTGACAAAATAAATAAGGTAGATCTAAATGTGACGGACGAATAGCACACTGGCAACATTATAATGAGAGAGATGGATCCTCAGTTGTACAGAGGCGAAGAGTCCAGATCTCCCTTGGGTCTTAGGGGAAACCTTTTTCTTCTTATATAAATTTCTGTGTAGATACATAGTGGTTTCACAGTGGGGGTTTGAGCCAAAAGAAAAGTGGTTCTCCAAAAAGGCTACTGCGGGAATGATTAGCTCATTTGAGTGACCTCTAGACAAAACGGGCAAAATCATATCCTTTATCTTGTTATTTATTATTCAAGATATATCTCCAGAGAACACTACTAACTAGGTCCTCTGGCAACTCAATCAAACATGTCACATAGGGCAAGCAAAAATTGCTTTCTATCAAATGAAGCACGTTTTCTGCAATAATGCATTGTCTTTGAAAGGTAGAAAAAGAGTTCTTGCATATTGCACAGATCCATGTTAACATACGGCTACGGATCCTGGAATAGAATTAAATAGGCGAAAAAATCGCTGGAAGCCTTGGAGATGTGGTTTTATAGAAGAAATGCTGAAAATTAATTGACAGCCAAAATGAGCAGTCGGGACGTTTTAAGCTGAGTCGCAAAGACAACTTATCACAAACATCAGAAATAGACAGTCATCGTTTTTGGCCACGTTATAAGAAGACAAACACTGGAACATGTGACAACCGGAAAGATTTGAGGAAAGAGAGAATGAAGAAGACAGCGTGAGAAGATTCTTCACAGTCTTGTGTCATGGCACGGAAGGGAGTCAACACACGAATTGATCTATGACGACGGAGATCGTAAATTGTGGAAAGGCATGATCGCCCATGCTATCCGGCAAGTTACTGGATGATGATGATCTACGTCTAATATATGTAGTGAATTTACAGTTTTCATTTATTTCTTAAAGGACTGTCTCATTTGTTTTTCTGTTCGTCCGGGTTGCTTTTTACATTTTACTCAGCAACAACATTTCCACTGCTGTTCAGTTTTTCTGAGCTTGAATGATTGTGAAATATGGACACCACTTTCACACTCTTTTTCTCACTGCGACTAAGCTCTATAGGTTATCGTCTTCCTTTCCACTTTGACAACCCGTCTAGCATTCTCTGTTTCTGCAACCATCAATTTTCTCGCTTGTCACAACCTTTTACAGAATCTATGCTCTCTTGACGTCAGCAGGCAATATATATTATTTTATCTTGTTGTGTGTGGCCAAGATATCAGGAAGCAAACGGGGGTAGCAGTTATGTTATTTTTTTTTTAACGTTGCATATCCCTTACAGGACGTTGCAGTCAACACCAGCATTTTACTGCCGTTGTTGATGTCTTGGCAAGTTTTTACGTTCAGTTGTTTGACATTGCTTTCTGAACGACAGACTCCCATACCAGCACGGTCAAACCAGCTTGACACGGTCTGCTGTCAAATTGGTCACCGCTGTGTTTCGAAAGCGGGTAAGCGGCATTACGAATCGCGTTCGCAACGCCATCACCACGGAGAACGGCAGCTATATATACTATAGTCAAAACAGTTATATAAATATACGTTTTTAGAGTGCCTAGTTGTGAGCGTGTGACAATACCGAGCGTGTGAGACGTAAGATGGTGCATGATGATGGAAATGACCACGTGTCCACATGCACCCACTGTAAACGAACATTTACAGCGCGAATTGACATTATCAGTCACATTCGCTACCGCCATAGGTAAAAGTTATTATGCCTTTTTAAAGCACAAACTATCGTCTGTCAAGACGACAAGGTGCCAATGAAGTTGGTCATGCATCGAAGTACACTTATTCCTTTAGCGAGGCGCTGTCGACATTTGGAGGTAACAAGTTCGAATCCCTGTCGGTAACTATAGCTTGATTAGTTTCATCTTCGTGCCAGGGCATGCGGGAATACAAGGAAATGAGCGGGCTGACAAGCTCGCAGGTGAGGCTACTTTGGAGGGCGGACGCGCCATGGACCAGGCTGACATTCTGAATGCTCTACGTGAAGTGAAACTTTTGCGAGAACCAAGTGATGACTGTGAATCTACAACAATGGCCAGACTGCGAGAGCAGCAAATTAAAAGAGGGGTGGCCAAACAAGAAAACTACGCTGGAAGCCAAAGAAGATTGATAAACCAACACAGAACTGGCGTCGTTAGCCGCTACACGCTGCGGGATTTGCTGAGGAGGGGATCCGAGCACTTATGGACTGAATGGTTCGATGTGCAACGAGTATGATCTGTCGACTAACTAACTAACTAACTAATTTTATGTTGCCTAGTGCGTCCTCTAGTCTCTACTTCTTTCTTCCCCTTCTGTGAGCGCCAAACAATACTACATGTTTTTATTTATGTAACTGTTTCAGTGGCTTCAACTGGTTTCAAAATTGGTTTCCTATAGTCAAAACAGCAAATAAAAAGGCTTGGCCTTGCAACAAGATTATCACGAGCCAGTGCCCCTCAAAGTTATCTAGTATTTAGACACGGCGGAAACAGTGCAAGAGGCTAACCCCGTAACCTATCATCATCATCATATAGTCATTCTTTCTGAAAGTCGCTCTCATCACAACCACGGACGAGTTTCCCGACTTCTTGCCGTTTCCCCTGCCTCGTGCACCATCAGGTGTCTGCAGTCTAGTGTGTCCCTCATCGAGTTGACCGACCCGTGACTATTCTTTCAGGAAGCATGTCCCCATCGCTCTTCTGTCCAAACATTTGTGACGTGTAATATTTCCACAGTATGTCTAGCCACATCGCTGCCGCGACTTACATGACTAAGTATATTCAGTTATAACTCTAACATCACAGGACAACAATTGATGTTAATATTTATAGTGCTTCCCTTTACATTATTCGCAGTGCGAGTCACTGGTCGTAATATATATGCAGCCTCACTGCCAATAGGAAACTCATCGCCTTCTACAGGTCGTCGAGGCAGTCTAATAACTTCTTCCCAGTTATGTACCCACTAGCCTAGTCTGGCCCTGAATATCTACATAAGTTAGATTGGATTGAATCTCTACTGAGGTTCGCAGTTGGTAAGTTAGTTAGTCCCGTATTCTTTACAGGACACCGCAGTCAACCCCAACATTTTTGGCTGTTTGTGATTTCCTGGCCAGTTGACGTTCAGTAGTTTGCCATTCTTTCTGAACCTAAACACTGTTATAAAAACCAACGCAAGGCGTTCTGCTGCCAAAACGCCCGTAACTGTTTCGAACGCTGTATGCGGGATAGCGAACTGCGTCCGTATGTCCTTCACCACATAGCCGGTGGTGCAGCTAAGTTGATATTCATACCAACAAACACAGGTGTTTGCAGGCTATAAAGACGAGGGGTTCGACATCATTGCAACGGGTTTTATCCCATATGGCTCGGTATCTATCCGCATTGGTTCATTGGGAACTTAGGACACGTAGTGACTAGACACTAACCTGCCGTCGAGGAGGTTCGGTCGCAGCTGGGCGTATTCGGGTTGTTTTTTTCAAAATGACCTGAGTGCCCAAGTCGATCTAGCATGACATGAGTACCAAGTATGTTGGGGGAAGTAAAAGCTGCTGACACGATACTGACCTTATCACCGACTGAATATCGTTTGGTCTATGCAAATATGAATCTAGCACAGCATGATGCTAAAGATGTCAATTGCAACGGGGAAAAACGAGTGTTGAAGTGATACATTGAATCTGTACTTTTGTATGGTTGTGAAGCGTAGACAATGAGAAGATAATCTTAAAAACGTCTAATGACTTGGTAGATGCGATTTCTGAGGAAAATGCAAAGAATACCAATACATTAGACCTTGACAGTCAGTATTTTTGTTTTTTGGTTTTTGATACGTTATGAGTAAAATAAATTGGAGAACATAATGACAACGTGCAAGATTGAGGAAAAAAGAACAAGGGGAAGATAAAGAATTAAATAGCTGAGTGGCTTGGCTACGTTGTATGGTCAGGGCAAGAACACAGAGCTGATCCACGACTCTGGTGATCGTGGGAGATGGCGAAACATGACCGCCTACGCTTATCGGCATGGCACTTGATGATGATAAGCAGCTTACCCCTATTGTGTCCTATAGACTTGACATTACTTACCAATATTCATTGGGCGGAAAAAAGAACAAACCGATCTATCTAGCAACAATTTAGAATTGAAAAAAAAGATTAGTTATTAAGATAAGTACAATTCAAGACATTTAATTTGTTGGCCACGCAATCAGACACGAATGTCTTGACAACATAAACACGGAAGAGGAGTACAGGAGAACGAATGAACGAACGAACGAACAAACTTTATTTTCAAAGGGTTAAGAATTGGGCACGCAGGCCCGTCTAACATTCTGCCCTTCTATCACTCTCTTTCATACATTATTTCATTCACACATCATTCAAGGCTAACAGAGAACAGCAACAATATAAAAGATATGCATTATAAAGGCATGGGCAAAATGCGAACATCAAAACTACACGACACAGTAAAATTAGATAATGGTCTGACACTTGTTATTAGCCATGTGGAATATACTGGCCTACCAAAAGGGGACTGGCTGTTATACTAGGGTTTTGTTATTAGAAGCGGAGACGAGGAAGACCACGCCGTAGAGGATTTAAGGAGTGATGGGTAATGTACACATGCCAGCTAAAACACGGTTTAGTAGGCTAGCGGAACGTCTTCATTGCACCAGGTTATATCCTATATAGCTCGGTCTCTTTCTTGCCGAAAGCGTCGCACAAAGTTCAAACTTTGAAGCTAAAACCACGGCCCTCAGGAGTCTCCGAGAAAATAACACTCGCGATCCGAACCACGTGGCCCGGAATCGAACGTAACCACTTCACTACGGAGCCTCCCACATGACAGCAAGGGAAGCAGGACATCTGGCGTATGACAGAGATGAATGTCGACAGCCTGTTATGTGGGCAAACTTGTGCATCTGACAAGCCGCTGAATGAATGATGACAGGCGAGATTCCCGGTAAACGGGAAGGCGAACAGTATAGACGGCTGTGGAGTCAGTATATTACCAGGATTTTAAACATGCCGTCGATTGAGAGTGAAGAGGGACGATTCCAGCGGTGTGGAGGCAGCCTTCCGGAAAGAGCCTGTCACATTGTGATGAGTTAGTATGAAAATAGATTCGAAAGTTGAAGTACTTCTGCACCTTCTGACAAGCTATCACATTCAGCTTCTTTTATGCCTAATCTGTCCTATGTTATTTGCGTCTATCAGATTGTATTCTGTGATGCGAATCAATACCTATAACTTAATAAACATCTCTACTTTGATGGCTTCAGGTGATCCATAATGTTCTCAGGAATATTCAAAGCTCAAAAATGCTCTCAAGTGATTGCAGCCCAGAGGGAAACTGCAGAATCTTGTAATATTTAAAGTCCTCGGTTCTGGATTTGCTAGGAAAAAAGAATGATCCTGGCAACCAAAATCTGGAAATCGGATTTTGCACTTTGTGAAATCACGCCAATATGGAACTAAAACGCACCTTTCAGGGGTTGAAAGCATCGTGCAATCTGAGGAAATGGACGGACATGATGCAGGATATCTGAAAACATAAATCAAAATGACTACTTTCCATATGAAAGAAACCTAGAAAAGAGTAATACAAAATAAATGCCTCCGTATAATACCATATTGGATAAAGAATATACTACATTAACTTGTATCGGAGAATAATTTCGGAAGGGACGAACGCTACATTAAAAGACATGTTCCCGTTGTTAGAATATTTTTGTTAAATATAAACACACAAGTACAACGATAAGTGTAAAGTAATGGGGCGGCAAGAATGTTTATTACGGAGCTTTCTCTGCTTTACGTCGGCATCAAGAGAATGGTTTCTTAACTGGATATCAAAATGTACAATACGCAGAACATAACAGTGTGATAAGTTGAAATATAATTACCTTACTCATTGCGATAAAAGCATACACACATAGACAAAAAACAGATTCTCTCAGCTTACAGGTCAAAGGATAGGAAACTGATGAAGTGAAATACAAACCTGCTGCCTTGTAGGTAGACTGGGGACTGTCAAAGGTTAGGGAAGTCAAACCCGAAAGATACTTGTCGAAGTTGAATATACTGAGCCACGGGTTTGACGAAGCAGTGTAATGCAAGTCAGTTTATGATGTTATGATGTCACAAACTCAGCAGTTTGGCATTTAATACTCTGTGATGACAAGAGTTTGGTCGCGGCATTAGGAGCCAGGATCACCCCGCCTAATAAAATGAATATTATGTATATATATAATTGGGGGGGGGGGGGGTTGATAAATAATGATAAAGGGAACTGGTCACCAAACATTTTAATGCCATGACCGATCATTTGTAACGGTTTGACACGTTGCATCTGTAATATCTTACATAGGATTCTTGTAGTGGTCACCGCTCTTCCACTTTAAATATGGAAATTACCACAAATAGGTGAATAATTAATTACATAATGATGTGCCAGGATGTCTTGTCGTGAACTGTCAACGGATCAGTTTGTTTATTGTCAAGATAAGTCTTGTCTTGAATTGTCCACGAGTCAGTTAGTTTACTGTCAGGATATGTCTTGTCTTGAACTGTCCGCGAGTTTGTTTACACTCAGGATATGTCTTGTCTTGAACTGTCCACGAGTCAGTTAGTTTACTGTCAGGATATGTCTTGTCTTGAACTGTCCACGAGTCACTTAGTTTACTGTCAGGATATGTCGTGCCTTGAACTGTCCAGGAGTCAGTTAGTTTACTGTCAGGATATGTCTTGTCTTGAACTGTCCACGAGTCAGTTAGTTTACTGTCAGGATATATCTTGTCTTGAACTGTCCACGAGTCAGTTAGTTTACTGTCAGGATATGTCTTGTCTTGAACTGTCCACGAGTCAGTTAGTTTACTGTCAGGATATGTCTTGTCTTGAACTGTCCACGAGTCAGTTAGTTTACTGTCAGGATATGTCTTGTCTTGAACTGTCCACGAGTCAGTTAGTTTACTGTCAGGATATGTCTTGTCTTGAACTGTCCACGAGTCAGTTAGTTTACTGTCAGGATATGTCTTGTCTTGAACTGTCCACGAGTCAGTTAGTTTACTGTCAGGATATGTCTTGTCTTGAACTGTCCACGAGTCAGTTAGTTTACTGTCAGGATATGTCTTGTCTTGAACTGTCCACGAGTCAGTTAGTTTACTGTCAGGATATGTCTTGTCTTGAACTGTCCACGAGTCAGTTAGTTTACTGTCAGGATATGTCTTGTCTTGAACTGTCCACGAGTCAGTTAGTTTACTGTCAGGATATGTCTTGTCTTGAACTGTCCACGAGTCAGTTAGTTTACTGTCAGGATATGTCTTGTCTTGAACTGTCCACGAGTCAGTTAGTTTACTGTCAGGATATGTCTTGTCTTGAACTGTCCACGAGTCAGTTAGTTTACTGTCAGGATATGTCTTGTCTTGAACTGTCAACGAGGTAGTCAATTACTAGTGGGACACACTCTCCAGACGTTACTATGAACTGCCGTCTGGAAGGACGGAATGTTATATCTGGTTAGTTGTACTTGTCACTGTCACTCACGTTGTAGTCATGCTCTCCTTCATAACAAAAGTCAGTGCAACACTTCGACAGTTCATCGTTTCCAAACATGTACACAGTGTATTTCATGCGCAGTCATCATCATCATCATCGTCATCATCATCGTCATCGTCATCATCATCATCATCATCATCATCATCATCATCATCATCATCATCATCATCATCATCATCATCATCATCATCATCATCATCATCATCATCATCATCATCATCATCCTGCATGTCTCTCCACGGATGTCGTTTCCGTCCTGAGTGTTCTGGATCAATTCAGCTGATTATATTCCTCTATGCCTTTGTCACAGTCCTTTCAGCACAATTTCTCTCTGTCTGATTCTGCCTCTTTCCCCACTGATCTTTCCAATCGTCACGATGTTTTCCAATACCTCACTTCTCATTACATTACTAAAGAATATTGCTTGTCTCTTCCATATAATTTTATGTATTAGGGATGCTCATTTGAAACCCGTTCCAATGGCTTTATTACAACAGCATGAAACAGGTGTGGTAGAATTAAACAAAGCATTCATTTTGAATGAATTATGCACCATGGGATGGTCAGAAGAAGTCTCCGTAGGCATTCAGGCAAGCATCCCATTGCTTAGGTAGGCGGCGAATGCCGTCCGCAACAAAAGGATTGTAGCTGCTCACTGAACCAAGTCTTTACCGAGTTCATTACGTCTGCATCTGTGTGAAATCGTTGCCCCTTGAGAGCTTTTTTTCAGTGGTCTGAACAAATGAAAATCAAATGGTGACAAATCAGGACTATAGGCTGGATGTTGTAGAATTTCCCACTTTTTCATTGCTAATGTTTCCTGCACAATCTTTGCGACATGCGGACGAACATTATCGTGCCCCAAAATCACACCACGAGAAAGCATGCCGGGTCGTTTATTCTTGATGGTGTTTTGCAGCTTGTCTAGTGTTTGCAAGTTGTGGGTAGAGTTGATGTTGACACACGGTTCTTTAAAGTCGGCCAACAATAGCCCTTCATGGTCAAAAAATGCGCTCAGCATAATCTTACCAGCCGAAACCTGTAACTTGAATTTGTTGGCTTTTGGTGATCCAGCATGCTTCCATTGCATGCTCTCTCTTTTACTGCTCGGCTCAAAGTGGTGACACCATGATTCATCGCCTGACACTATGCGGAAGAGAAATGCATCAGTCTCCACTCTGTAACGCAGCAAGTGGTTCAAACACCATCCCATGCGTTCCTCTTTTTGGGTTTCGGTCAACATCCGTGGTACCCACTGTGAACACACCTTCCGATATTGCAGTTTCATACGAACGACCTTTAGAATTGTCCCAATTGACACATCAATTTCTTTTGCTAGCGAACGTATGCTTCGACACCGGTTCATCTGTACTGCTGCATCAATTTTGGCGAAGTTTTTTTTCTGTTGCAACAATATGCGTTTGACACGGCCGTCGAAGATCTGTCGTGAACTGACGTCCTTTCTGAAACATTCGTGCCCAGTCCGTCACTGTTGTCTTCGACACACATTTTTGACCGTACGCTGTCTGCATTCTTGTCCACTGGTCGACATCCTTCAAATGAAAGAAACTGAAGTACACAACACCAGGCATTTTCTTTCATTTACAGTTAGGTCAGCTATCTACATAGAGGTCAGTGTTCCAGTACTAACCACCAAGCACTTTTCTGTCACATAAAGTTAAGTCAGGTTTCTACATTGAGTTCACATTTGAATGACTAAACACCAAGCACTTTTCTGTCACCTAAAGTTAAGTCAGGTTTCTACATTGAGTTCACATTTGAATGACTAAACACCAAGCACTTTTCTGTCACCTAAAGTTAAGTCAGGTTTCTACATTGAGTTCACATTTGAATGACTAAACACCAAGCACTTTTCTGTCACCTAAAGTTAAGTCAGGTTTCTACATTGAGTTCACATTTGAATGACTAACCACCAAGCACATTTCTGTCACCTAAATTTAAGTCAGGTTTCTACATTGAGTTCACATTTGAATGACTAAACACCAAGCACTTTTCTGTCACCTAAAGTTAAGTCAGGTTTCTACATTGAGTTCACATTTGAATGACTAAACACCAAGCACTTTTCTGTCACCTAAAGTTAAGTCAGGTTTCTACATTGAGTTCACATTTGAATGACTAAACACCAAGCACTTTTCTGTCACCTAAAGTTAAGTCAGGTTTCTATATTGAGTTCACATTTGAATGACTAAACACCAAGCACTTTTCTGTCACCTAAAGTTAAGTCAGGTTTCTACATTGAGTTCACATTTGAATGACTAAACACCAAGCACTTTTCAATCACCTAAAGTTAAGTCAGGTTTCTACATTGAGTTCACATTTGAATGACTAAACACCAAGCACTTTCTGTCACCTAAAGTTAAGTCAGGTTTCTACATTGAGTTCAGATTTCAATGACTAAACACCAAGCACTTTTCTGTCACCTAAAGTTAAGTCAGGTTTCTACATTGAGGTCACATTTCAATGACTAAGCACCAAGTACTTTCTTTCATCTAAAATTAAGTCAGGTTTCTACAATGAGGTCACATTTCAATGACTAAACATCAAGCACTTTCTTTCATCTAAAGTTAAGTCAGGCTTCTACATTGAGGTCACATTTGAATGACTAAACACCAAGCACTTTCTGTCACGTAAAGTTAAGTCAGGTTTCTACATTGAGTTCACATTTGAATGACTAAACACCAAGCACTTTTCTGTCACCTAAAGTTAAGTCAGGTTTCTACATTGAGTTCACATTTGAATGACTAAACACCAAGCACTTTCTGTCACCTAAAGTTAAGTCAGGTTTCTACATTGAGGTCACATTTCAATGACTAAACACCAATCACTTTCTGTCACCTAAAGTTAAGTCAGGTTTCTACATTGAGGTCATGTTTCAATGACTAAATACCAAGCACTTTCTGTCACCTAAAGTTGAGTCAGGTTTCTACATTGAGGTCATGTTTCAATGACTAAACACCAAGCACTTTCTGTCACCTAAAGTTAAGTCAGGTTTCTATATTGAGGTCACATTTCAATGACTAAGCACCAAGCACTTTCTTTCATCTAAAGTTAAGTCAGGTTTCTACATTGAGGTCACATTTCAATGACTAAACATCAAGCACTTTCTTTCATCTAAAGTTAAGTCAGGTTTCTACATTGAGGTCACATTTCAATGACTAAACACCAAGCACTTTCTTTCATCTAAAGTTAAGTCAGGTTTCTACATTGAGGCCACATTTCAATGACTAAACACCAAGCACTTTCTTTTACCTAAAGTTGAGTCAGGTTTCTACATTGAGGTCACATTTCAATGACTAAACACCAAGAACTTTCTTTCACCTAAAGTTGAGTCAGGTTTCTACATTGAGGTCACATTTCAATGACTAAACACCAAGCACTTTCTTTCATCTAAAGTTAAGTCAAGTTTCTACATTGAGGTCACATTTCAATGACTAAACACCAAGCACTTTCTGTCACCTAAAGTTGAGTCAGGTTTCTACATTGAGGTCACATTTCAATGACTAAACACCAAGCACTTTCTGTCACCTAAAGTTAAGTCAGGTTTCTACATTGAGGTCACATTTCAATGACTAAACACCAAGCACTTTCTTTCACCTAAAGTTAAGTCAGGTTTCTACATTGAGGTCACATTTCAATGACTAAACACCAAGCACTTTCTGTCACCTAAAGTTAAGTCAGGTTTCTACATTGAGGTCACATTTCAATGACTAAACACCAAGCACTTTCTTTCACCTAAAGTTAAAGTCAGGTTTCTACATTGAGGTCACATTTCGATGACTAAACACCAAGCACTTTCTTTCACCTAAAGTTGAGTCAGGTTTCTACATTGAGGTCACATTTCAATGACTAAACACCAAGCACTTTCTTTCACCTAAAGTTAAGTCAGGTTTCTACACTGAGGCCACATTTCAATGACTAAACACCAAGCACTTTCTTTCACCTAAAGTTGAGTCAGGTTTCTACATTGAGGTCACATTTCAATGACTAAACACCAAGCACTTTCTTTCACCTAAAGTTAAGTCAGGTTTCTACATTGAGGTCACATTTCAATGACTAAACACCAAGCACTTTCTGTCACCTAAAGTTAAGTCAGGTTTCTACATTGAGGTCAGCGTTCAATTACACCCCCTTGTTGACATTCGAACCCACACTATACCAAGAGATCAGGAAATTCGATTTCATTAACTCGAATCTGTGGTTTAGGCAACCTTTGTGGAGCCGGATCGAAATGAACCATTGTACTTCAGACAGACCGTAGATGACCACCTACTTGAAACGTGAACACTATTCTTCAGCGCAATGGAACCGGCCAAGTATCTCTCTCTCTCTCTCTCTCTCTCTCTCTCTCTCTCTCTCTCTCTCTCTCTCTCTCTCTTCTCTCTCTCTCTCTCCCCCTCTCTCTCTCTCACCTCTCTCTCTCTCACCTCTCTCTCACCCCTCTCTCTCTCTCTCTCTCTCTCTCTCTCTCTCTCTCTCTCTCACTTCCTTCCTCTCTATGTCTCTTTCTTCATATGGATCAAGTCAACTGTGATTTACTTATTTGTGTGTGGCATAACCATTTCATGTAAGGATTCTTAGGGCTCGGAGAGAGAGAGAGAGAGAAAGAGAGAGAGAGAGACAGGGAGAGACAGAGAGAGACAGAGAGATAGATAGATAGAGAGAGACAGAGAGACAGAGAGAGAGACATAGAGAGACAGCGAGAGACAGAGAGCAACAGAGAGAGACAGAGAGAGAGACAGAGACAGTGACATAAAGAGACAGTAAGAGACAGAGAGAGACAGAGAGAGAGACAGAGAGAGACAAAGAGAGAGACAGAGAGAGACACAGAGAGAAAGAGAGAAACAGAGAGAGACAGAGAGAAAGACATAGAGAGAGACAGAGAGAGACAGAGAGAGACAGAGAGAGACAGAGAGAGACAGAGACAGAGAGAGACACAGAGAAACAGAGAGACAGAAAGAGACAGAGAGAGACAGAGACAGAGAGAGTTAGAGAGACTTAGAGAGACAGAGAGAGGGACATAGAGAGACAGAGAGAGGGAAAGAGAGATAGACAGAGACACAGAGAGAGACAGAGAGAGACAGAGAGACATAGAGACAGAGAGAGACAGAGAGAGACAGAGAGAGACAGAGAGAGGGAGAGAGAGACAGAGAGAGACAGAAAGTAAAAGACAGAGAGAGAGGAGTAAGAGACAGAGACAAAGATAGAGACAGAGAGAGACAGAGAGAGACAGAGACAGACAGAGACAGAGATAGAGAGACATAGAGAGGGACAGAGAGAGACAGAGAGAGACAGAGAGAGACAGAGACAGAGAGAGATAGAGAGACAGAGACAGAGAGAGGCAGAGAGACAGAGAGACAGAGAGGGAGACAGAGACAGAGAGAGAATGACATGTCTAACTGTGTTGCTATATTTGAATTGGGGTTCGATTTCGGGCTACGTAATTCGGTTCGCGAGTTAAATTTACTCGAAGACTCCTGGGGCTCGTCGCTGGAGCTACGGAGTTCGGGCGTTTTGCAACGCTTTTGGCGGCCACTCTACAGAAAGAGACCGAGTCATACGGGATAAAACCAAGTGCAATGAAATCGATCCTCTTGTATTTTAAACGCTGTTTTTTTTTAAAAATGCAATTGTTCGTTGTTGTTGTATCAATACACTCTTTACATTTACATCTATTTTTAAAATACTTATTCACATTCGACTTTACATAAGAATCTCCTTTTTATAAATGCGTAGCATTTCTTCGTTATTTGTGTATGTTTAAAGCCCGACCTTCTGTCACTGTGTGACTTTCCAAATGTCTTATCCTCGTATATGCTCGTCTACGCCCTCGTATATGGCATTGTTTGTGTTTTCACCTTCTAAAATTTTCGCGGTTGATTATAAATTTCTGGTTTATTTTATGTTGTACCATATTCATGATAATTCTCAACAGTATTTTAGTCTCATGAGTCATTAAACTTACTGTGCGATGATCAGCGCAATCTGTTGCACCCGATGTTGACTGTGCATGGCGGCAATTGAAGCCGTTTAGATTGCTATTGATTCTAGCATGCCCCGTTCAAAACTGGACAGTTTATCACTGGTATGTTTTCTGCTACAGCCATTGACTTTTGCTTGGAGCATGTCGTTAACATGGTGGTATCTCAAACCTGACGTGGGTGACCAGGTGGACCCAGCTTAAAGTGGGTACCAGGAAATGTCTTCAAAGTGAAGGCGGTCGGAGTGATAATGACAACATCAGCTGAAATGCCGATTGGTTTATACAAATACGGGTCACACACTATTCGCCAATGTGCCTAAGACGCGTAAACAGATCTTTACATATTGTTTGTGGCTTGTGTGTTTACACTTTGTTGTTTACTTTTATATCATTAAATAGCTGTGGCTTAGGGGCAGTGAGAGAGTTTCACAAGTCTCTGACACACCGAGTTCAGGGTTCGAAATCCGCCACAGGGCATTTGGCAGCAGACCACCTTGCGCTGATTTGATGGTATGAACGTCGATCGTTCAGAAATAAATGCCATTGTTTTCTAAATGACCGACGCTCCTACCATCCAAATCAACACAAGGTTATCTGCTTCCAAATCGCCCGCAGCTGACTTCGCATCCTCGACGCAATGTGTCGGGGAATTCTGAAATGCGCTCACTGCTCCTTAGCTACAGCGCCGAACACTGACAAACTACCGAACGTAAAAATTGCAGAGTAAATCACAAGTATTCTGGGATTCATTGTGACATCCTGTATAAGAATATTCAAATAACTTTGTCTTTTTACCACTTAGAATAGTTCGATTCATCCTTCCGTTTTCCCGTTCAGCCGGTGATACTAGATGGGTATTTAATGGTACTGAGAAATAAAACAGGAGAAATTCACTGGCACGTCATACACGACCACCATGCTCGGGTCAAGCTGATCAGGACCCTGAACCTGAATGGTTGGAACTCAACTGATGGTTGGACACCTCCTGTTAAGAATGTATCACCACAAGTTGACTTCTGAACCAGGAGCTAGCAAATAAACATACATAAGCGCTGGACGCAACAATGAAACATCACTCCTTAATTTATATTTATTTCTGCCAAGTGGGTTTCTCGTTTCTGTCAATGCTGTTCTCGCAACGCGTTCTGTATTAATTATATTTTCATCTTTCATCGCAATTCTGATAAAAGGAGCTGTAGGAAGTTCATATTCAAATCTGTCGTCTTTAAATCGTTAAACCTGTCACCTGACTGACGGCTCTGAACATTAATATGGACGTAATGAACTTAGAGCAACCAACCCGTTTCCCAACAGATATCTCTGTCTTGATTTGACCTTCATATATGTTAAGGTATTTCTAATATGCTGTTCGTTTGTCTTGCTTTCGCATTCTGTTGATCTCAAAGCCCCTGGATATCATCTCTCGACATCCAATAAAGATCCCGGCTCATTTCATACCACTCTATGCTTGGTAGTGGAGATTAAAAGCGCCGCTCACATTACCCAATGTCTTCTAATAGAGATTCAGTTCTCTGCTGACATCATTCCGTGCCCCATTGTAAATATGCCAATCACTGCTCACAGAACGTAATGTATGATAGTGGTGAATCCACGCTCAGTATGGCTTTGCAGAGATTCCTAGATCTGCGCACAGCAGTCTAAATCTGGTATCAGAAATTGCATGTTCTTCTTACTGATGTTTGCTCATTCCATTCCTGCATCTCTCGTCAAGTTCACCCATGAAAATTGCTAACCTTTTCAGTAAGGTGTCATAACTATGTCTTTGTCTTTATATCCTTATTGCAACTAACTGACATCATGTGGATTCTCTATTTTTTCTTATCCCGCTTAAAGTAACTGACGAATGGTCCACGCTTAAATTGTCAAGCACAAATTAAGACATCCATGTGATGCTGTTCTTCCTGTTTGGGTATCTGGTCTACATAAGACATCGGCCACCAGGGCCGGCCAATTCTCTCAGCCATTTCAGATTTTAATGAAATTGACGTTCTTTATGTTATTATTTGTTGTCCAGATGTGTAAGCTTTGCATTTTCATATTTCTCTGTCTTTCTATCTTGTCTAGTATTTTCCAACATGTGTCCAATATCTTTATATCAACCGTCCTTTGGGGTGCCCCATGCATTTCAGTTGCCTTTTTGTTATGGTTTTGATAAGTGATCTTGTAACAGCTGCATCTATGAATAACTCTTGTAGCATCTGGAGGTCTCCACACCTCAGTAATCTTGTAAAAGCTATAGCTCTCCCCATCTCAGTAATCTTGTAAAAGCGATAGCTCTTCCTACCTCAGAATTCTTTTAACACCTGTAGGTCTCCTTACCTCAGTAATCTTGTAACAACTGTAGCTCTCCACACCTCAGTAATCTTGTAACAACTGTAGGTCTCCTTACCTCAGTAATCTTGTAACACCTGTAGGTCTCCTTACCTCAGTAATCTTGTAACAGCTGTAGCTCTCACAACTTCAGTAATCGTATAACAGCTGTCATCAGAATTGACAATGAAGTAGGCCAATATCAGCCTATTAAGAGAAGCGTGAGACAGGGATGTGTAATGTCTGCAGATCTGTTTTCCCTGTACAGTAAAAATATTTTCATAAATACAGAAGATATGAAAGGAATTATCACTGGGAGACGAAACATCAATAATATTAGATATCCAGATGATACTGTGTTGACTGGAGACAATGAGCAAGATCTGAAACATTTCGTAGATGCGGTTGTTGCTCACAGTGAACAACTAGGTTAGAATTGAATTGTAAGAAGACACAGATTATAGTCGTCATTAGGACGAAGAAAATACCACAACGTAATATACAATTAAATGGGAATATTCTTAAACGAGTGAATCGGTACAATTATCTGGGAACAGTGATAACATCTGATGGGAGATGCCTTGAAGAGATTAGAACAAGAATTGCCATTGCGAAGGTAGCCTTTTGCAAGATGAAAAACATACTGACCAATAAAAAGATGTCAATTGCAACGAGAAAAAAGTGTGTTTAGGGGCTACATAGAACCTGTACTTTTATATGGATGTGGAGCGTGGACAATGAGAAAACAAGCTGGAAAACATCTGTTGGCTGTGGAAATGTGATTTCTGATGAAAAATGCAAAGAATACCATGGACAGACAGAAAAACCTTTGACCAAGTCCTACAAGAAACAAATGAAAATCGTAAACTGATTAGAGAAAGTATACGTTGACAGGCAAGTGTGTGGGCATGTTATGAGAAGAAATGGCGAATCATGACCGTCTACGTTTATCGGCATGACACATGATAGATGATAGATGATAGATGATAGATGATAGATGATAGATGGATGGAATACTCCCTACAAAGTTCAGTAGTATTGTAGCAGCCGTAGTTACCCCTATCTCAGCTGTTACTTTAACAGGGTAATATCATGTGGTGATATCGCGCTAACATTCCATTGCCAATTTGCATTCATATATCTCGTATCATACTTAGATCACCTGGACCTAGCTTAAAGCACGAGTTTCTCAACTGCCCAATTCTGCGAGCCCATAAATAAGTTTTTGTGTATGTGGTGCTGGTTCACTTTTAACTCAAGTGTGGTCCACACATGCCACTTATAGTGGCACGGACTGAATTTTGCGTGTGTATTAGCTCTCCTATTATCAGTGTCCTTCGCCACCAGACGAGGTAATTGTAATTTACGTCCCCAATTCAAGGACGAGAAGTCAACATTATAGTCCATCTGACCGGTGTAGGAGTTGAACTCCCTGCCCCAGCATCAGCATACTGGCTTTTTAAGAACTAGGGTTCTTATCCATTCGGCCAAGCTGACCTCCAGACATGAGTTTTAAGACCTTGTTGTGTGGTAGGGTAAAGTAAGTGAGGATGAGAAGGGGGAGGGGAATTGGCGGGGGTGGGGGGGGGGGATATCCGTAACGATGTGATAAAACTGTCTGCCTCGAACTCTAAAGTCGTGGGCTTGCTTTCAGACTACGTCGTACACACAAGGTATGTAATACGACGGGACCTTAAATGAAAACCTGAAAAGTGTGATATAAATTACAATAACCAAGACATGTGTATTGTAACATGTAAATATTGTTGTTAAGAATGTCAAGAGGGTTAAGCATGTGGCATCACGGTGTAGACAAAGCGATGTCGTCAAAGGACATATGAAAGATGAACGCCCCACTTTTGACTTGCACCAAAGAGAAGCAGCGTTCTGTTAACCATTGTTTGATCAGTGATGGGGTGAAACCTGTAGAAATTCATCGGCGAATGAAGGTCCAGTATGGTGATGCATGCCTGTCAGTCCAGCAAGTGTATGAGTGAAATAGGAAGTTTCAAAACAACGTGACCCCTGTGACAGACTGTTCGCGACAGGGTCAGGCACACCGAGTAGTCACCCCAGAGTCGATTGTTTTAACAGGAATTCAAGCACTTTATCTTCTCAGGAGGACTTGCATTGAACGCAAGGATGGAAAGCCAGTCGTTCAGAAAGCAATGGCAAACTACTGAACGTAAACTTGCCAAGACATCAACAACACAAGTGCTGGTGTTGACAGCGATGTCCTGTAAATAGGATATGAAAAAAAAATGACCATCTTTATTAACCATTCTCACTCGCGGTTTGTGCTTTCAGCTGTGTTTCATTCTAACCTGTCTATTTGTGAGCCTCAGCCTTCCCGTTCTTATTATGTCTCATGTAGAACTTTAGATTCCCCAAGAGCTTTGGACTAACTTATTTCATGATCTGATATCTGTTAAACTTGGCTGTTTGGATATCATTACGGTGGTGGTTGTTGGTTTGGTTACGATCGGTATGTTTCTCTGACTGCCACTATACGTCAATTTCATGCCCCAATTCAGAGCTTCTGAATGTCTAAAACTGCGCGACAACTTTATGACGACAAAATACGACATTTCTTTTAACGGATTCGGTGCCAAGCCAAAATATAGGTTTGTACCAAACACGGTGAACAATCAAATGAACAAGCATTATAATGCAAATGTCAATTCACTGAGCATTAAAATTGCGAAACAAAACAAATAACACGATGTCCCTTATATGGCGATCTATCGCCCTTCTATCAAAATAAGAGGTAACATTTGACAATATATTATCCTTCGACACTGAATCATTTAACACCAGTTGAAATATGTTTGTATGTCTTTTAGGGGAAACACATAAAGTAACCAGCATCTCAGGCAATAAGAATGGCCAGATTACCCGCTTCTGCATCCCTGACAAGTGTCCCAAGATCTGCTCTAAGCCGTCTGTATTGCGGGCTCTACTTAGCTTTGTGGCGTCCACAATAATGCCAAACGCCTTAACACTACAAGGAGAACCAATTTAATGTCCATTATCTCCCTTGCGGTTTTCTATTGCCCATATTTAAGAAGCAATCCGGAAATATTAAATATTGACCATTCTGATGATAATTTATGAAAGGCCTTAAGTTGATATGTATTTGTCGTTGTGTAGTTTTCTTGTTCAGTTCAAAGTAATTTGTTATATTTCCTTCCAGCCTTTTTATTTGAGAACACTGGCAACGAAGGAATACTATAATTTCATCCATATCTGCAGCAACTCCACTACTGAAATAGCTTCTAAAAGGACACTTGCGACTTCTTCTTTCCCTCATTCTGATCATTTTCTCCTTTCCCTTCTCTATTTCTCTTCTTCTCTACTTCTCTCATTCTCTCACGACCAACATGATGTTCCCCACCTCCTACTCCCCCAACTTTTTATCATCATCATCATCATCATCATCATCATCCACCACCATCACCAACCACCACCACCATCATCATCATCATCATCATCATCATCATCATCATCATCAATCATCATCATCATCATCATCATCATCATCATCATCATCATCATCATCATCATCATCATCATCTTCTTCTTCTTCTTCTTCTTCTTCTTCTTCTTCTTCTTCTTCTTTTTGCTTTTCCCTTCCACCACGACTACGTCTAACTCCTCACAATAATCACCACCATCCCTCGACACCCTTCTTCCACGAACAGTCCTACACAACTCCGGGTTCACCCAGATGCCAGCAACTAGGAAACAATTTAATCAGTACGCCGATCACTGTATTTAGTAAGCACTAACAATGACTAACCGTCACCACTAACCGTCACCACTTACCGTCACCACTAACCGTGACTAACCGTCACCACTAACCGTGACTAACCGTCACCACTAACCGTGACTAACCGTCACCACTAACCATCACCACTAACCGTCACCACTAACCGTGACTAACCGTCACCACTAACCGTCACCACTAACCGTCACCACTAACCGTGACTAACCCTCACCACTAACCGTGACTAACCGTCACCACTAACCATCACCACTAACCGTGACTAACTGTCGCCACTAACCGTGACTAACCGTCACCACTAACCGTCACCACTAACCGTCACCACTAAACGTCACCACTAACCGTGACTAACCGTCACCACTAACCGTGACTAACACACAAAAAGTCGCTTAAAAGTCAACAGGATCGACTTCATTGCACTGGGTTTTATCCCATATGGCTCGGTCTCTTTCCGCAGCCCGGAAAGCGTCGCACAAAGCACGAACTCTGTAGCTCTAGCGACGACCCACAGGAGTCTCCGAAAAATTTCACTCGTGAACCGAAGGATGCAGCCCGGAAACGAACCCACAATCTTCGGACCCCGAGTCAAACGGCTTGACCCCTTCGCCACAGAGACACTAACCGTAACCACTAACCATGAATAACCGTGACCACTAACCATAAATAACCGTGACCACTAACCATGACTAACCATCACAACTAACCCTGACTAACCGTCACCACTAACCCTGACTAACCGTCACCACTAACCATGACTAACCATCACAACTAACCCTGACTAACCATCACCATTAACCCTGACTAACCGTCACCACTAACCCTGACTAACCGTCACCACTAACCCTGACTAACCGCCACCACTAACCCTGACTAACCGCCACCACTAACCCTGACTAACCATCACCACTAACCCTGACTAACCGCCACCACTAACCTTGACTAACTGTCACCACTAACCCTGACTAACCATCACAACTAACCCTGACTAACCGCCACCACTAACCCTGACTAACCATCACCACTAACCCTGACTAACTGTCACCACTAACCCTGACTAACCGCCACCACTAACCCTGACTAACCGCCACCACTAACCCTGACTAACCATCACAACTAACCCTGACTAACTGTCACCACTAACCCTGACTAACCATCACAACTAACCCTGACTAACCGCCACCACTAACCCTGACTAACCGCCACCACTAACCCTGACTAACCATCACCACTAACCCTGACTAACCATCACCACTAACCCTGACTAACCGCCACCACTAACCATGACTAACCATCACAACTAACCCTGACTAACCATCACCACTAACCCTGACAAACCGTCACCACTAACCCTGACTAACCGTCACCACTAACCCTGACTAACCGCCACCACTAACCATGACTAACCATCACAACTAACCCTGACTAACCATCACCACTAACCCTGACTAACCGTCACCACTAACAATGACTAACCATCACAACTAACCCTGACTAACCGTCACCACTAACCCTGACTAACCGCCACCACTAACCATGACTAAGCATCACAACTAACCCTGACTAACCGTCACCACTAACCGTCACCACTAACCATGACCAACCGCCACCACTAACCATGACTAACCATCACAACTAACCCTGACTAACCGTCACCACTAACCGTCACCACTAACCATGACTAACCATCACAACTAACCCTGACTAACCATCACCACCAACCCTGACTAACCGTCACCACTAACCCTGACTAACCGTCACCACTAACCCTGACTAACCATCACCACTAACCCTGACTAACTGTCACCACTAACCCTGACTAACCGTCACCATTAACCCTGACTAACCGTCACCACTAACCCTGACTAACCATCTCCACTATCTATGACTAACCGTCACCACTAACCCTGACTAACCGTCACCACTAACCCTGACTAACCGACACCACTAAACATAACTAACTGTCTTCACCAACCATGACTAACTGTCACCAATAACCATAACTAACCGTCTTCAACAACCATGACTAACTGTCACCACTAACCATAACTAACCGTCTTCACCAACCATGACTAACTGTCACCAATAACCATAACTAACCGTCATCACCAACCATGACTAACCGTCACCAATAACCATAACTAACCATCATCACCAACCATGACTAACCGTCACCACAAACATGACTAACTGTCACCAATAACCATGACCAACCGTCATCACCAACCATGATTAACCGTCATAACCAACCCTGACTAACCGTCACCACTAACCCTGACTAACCGTCATCACAAACCATGACTAACCGTCATCACCAACCCTGACTAACTGTCACCACTAACCCTGACTAACCATCACAACTATCTATGACTAACCGTCACCACTAACCCTGACTAATCGTCACCACTAACCATGATTAACCGTCACCACTAACCCTGACTAACCGTCACCACAAACATGACTAACCGCCACCATTAACCATGATTAACCGTTACCACTAACCATGACTAACCGTCATCACGAACATAGCGTGAACATTGTGAGATCAGATTCGAATCGCAGCAAGAGACAAAACTCCGTAATTGGGGTGCTATAATGGAGACTTCGACACAAACAGTTCTCCAATGTTGTCTTTTCTATGTAATAGGTACGCTAGCAAGTCTTCCATATATTCTTGGATTTTCTATTGCTACCTTTTCCCCGTTTGCCACAAAATCCTATCCGAAAGATTGTTTCTAAAGAGATTCATTTTGGACGATATTTCTAATGACGCTTTCTTTGCTTCATTATCAATAGAAGTGATTCTTTGATTGTTTGGTTACTTGATTGGTCACTCATCTGAAAGATTGTGAGTTTTAACTCACAGATTGTAAGTTTTAACCCTTCAGTACTGGTATTTATGTTCAACTAGCCTGAGCCGTGAGAAGTATTTATCGGAGTTAGGCTGGTGTAGATATCTTTCTTCTGAGCTGGCACCAGAGTATCATTTTGTCGAGGATCGTATTCCAGAACTATCCTGTCTCTCTTAGTCTAGAAACCAGTGAGATGTTCAAGACCGATACTGGCACTTCAGTTCTATGGAGTGGCATAGTAAGATGTATTCACAACAGGATTCCGCACAGAACAATCACATTGGCTGAGATTATGCGCAGACCGATGAAGCTTCCTGCACAGGAGTGAGGTATTTCCTTGTCAGCAGACACCCACTCAATGTTTATTAGAAGTATTATCAGTCTGGGCATAAGATGGTTCTTTTATGGGAGCATCAGTCTGGGAATAAGATGGTTCTTTCATGGAGGCATTATCAGTCTTGTCATAAGATGGTTCTTTTATGGTAGCATCAGTCCGGGAATAAGATGGGTTTTTTTTTATGGGAGAATCAGTCTGGGCATAAGATGGTTCTTTTATTGAGGCATTATCAGCCTGGCCATAAGATGGTTCTTTTATGGGAGCATCAGTCTGGCCATAAATGATTCTTTTATTGAGGCATTATCAGCCTGGCCATAAGATGGTTTCTTATATGGGAGCATCAGTCTGGCCATAAGATGGTTCTTTTATTGAGGCATTATCAGCCTAGCCATAAGATAGTTTCTTATATGGGAGCATCAGCCTAGCCATAAGATGGTCCTTTTATGGGAGCATCAGTCTTGCTATAAAATGGTTCTTTTATGGGATCATAAGTCTCGGCATAAGATGGTTCTTTTATTGAGGAATTATTAGTTTGGCCATATGATGGTTCTTTTATGAGAGCATCAGTCTGGCCATAAGATGGTAATTTTATTGAGGAATTATTAGTCTGGCCATAAGATAGTTCTTTTATTGGAGCATCAGTCTGGCCATAAGATGGTTCTTTTGTGGGGACATCAGTCTGGGCATAAAATGGTTCTTTTATGGAGCAACAGTCTGGCCATGAGATGGTTCTTTTATTGAGGAATTATTAGTCTGGCTATAAGATAGTTCTTTTATTGGAGCATCAGTCTGGCGATAAGGTGGTTCTTTTATGGGAGCAACAGTTTGGCCATAAGATGGTTCTTTTGTTGAGGAATTTTTAGTCTGGCCATAAGATAGTTCTTTTATTGGAGCATCAGTCTGGGCATAAGATGGTTCTTTCATTGAGGAATTATCAGTCTGGCCATAAGATGGTTCTTTCATTGATGCATTGTTAGTCTGGGCATAAGATGGTTCTTGTATGGGAGCATCAGTCTGGCCATAGTATGGTTCTTTTTTATGGGGGCATTAGTCTGGCCATAAGATGGGTCTTTTATTGGAGCATCAGTCTAGGCATAAGATGGTTTTTTCATTGATGCATTATCAATCTTGTCATCAGATGATTCTGTCACAGAAGCATTATCGGTCTTGGCATAATAAGGTTATTTCATGGAAGCATTATCAGTTCTCGCATTAAATGGTTTTGTGATAATTCTTGTATCTTCAAGCCACAAATAAAAATCCGCAAATCATTTTGTCACACACCATTTTGTAGAAGTGAAGTAACAAGGACAATGGGCGGTGATAGGTTTCTAGCAGTTATAAATTATTTTGTTGGCCGCGGTAATATTCTCAGGGCAAACGTTTGGTAATTCACAGCTGGAGCCTGCCGATGTGTGATTATGAGCTCAGTGATCATGTGCATTACGTGCGCTTTACAAAGATTGAGCCAGTCTGAAAATTGTTATAGAGCCGGGGTTTATAAACACATTCTTTGAATAATTTATAATGAGAACTTAGCAAAACCCGCCAAATACACGAACTGTAGTTAAGCAAATATTATGGCTGTGGCGCAGTTAGTCTGTCGTGTAGCTTGCCATGCAATGTTATTTCTTTCGCTGAAACTAGCTCATTAATGTGGAGGTCAGACGTTCGTTTCCCTTGAGATGTCTCGCTAGTGTCGGATTCATGTCTTTTCTACATGAGAAATAAGGTGACAGGTCTTGAGCGACATTCCTACAGGGAAAGAAATATATAGTTGACTGCGGTTCGTAGGAAAGTGTCTTTATAACAGAATAAACCTTAATACTAAACTTGATCAAACGGACAACTGGTGTCAATTACCGGTACACGCCGAGGAAGATAATGAGTAGGTGATACGTGCACATATGGACTGAATGGTTGAATGTGCAGTGTGAATATCTCGACAACTAACTAACTAACTAACTAACTAACTAACTAACTAACTAACTAACTAACTAACTAACTAACTAACTAACTAACTAACTAACTAACTAACTAACTAACTAACTAACTAACTAACTAACTAACCAACTAACCAACTAACCAACTAACTAACTAACTAACTAACTAACTAACTAACTAACTAACTAACTAACTAACTAACTAACTAACTAACTAACTAACTAACTAACTAACTAACCAACTAACTAACTAACTAACTAACTAACTAACCAACTAACCAACTAACCAACTAACCAACTAACCAACTAACCAACTAACCAACTAACCAACTAACCAACTAACCAACTAACCAACTAACTAACTAACTAACTAACCAACTAACCAACTAACCAACTAACCAACTAACTAACTAACTAACTAACTAACTAACTAACTAACTAACCAACTAACCAACTAACTAACTAACCAACTAATTAACTAACCAACTAACCAACCAACTAACCAACTAACCAACTAACCAACTAACCAACTAACCAACTAACCAACTAACCAACTAACCAACTAACCAACTAACCAACTAACTAACTAACTAATTAACGAACCAACCAACCAAACAACCATCCAACCAACCAACCAACCAACTAACTAACTAACTAACTAACTAACTAACTAACTAACTAATTAACGAACGAACGAACCAACCAACCAACCAACCATCTAACTAACTAACTAACTAACTAACTAACTAACTAACTAACTAACTAACTGACTAACTAACTAACTAACTATCTATCTAACTAACTAACTAACTAACTAACTAACTAACTAACTAACTAACTAACTATCTAACTAACTAATTAACTAACTAACTAACTGACCAACTAACCAACTGACTGACTAACTAAATAACTAACTAACTAACTAACTAACTAACTAACTAACTAACTAACTAACTAACTAACTAACTAACCAACTAACTAACTAACTAACTAACTAACTAACCAACTAACCAACTAACCAACTAACTAACTAACCAACTAACCAACTAACCAACTAACCAACTAACCAACTAACCAACTAACCAACTAACCAACTAACTAACTAACTAACTAACCAACTAACCAACTAACCAACTAACCAACTAACTAACTAACTAACTAACCAACTAACCAACTAACTAACTAACCAACTAATTAACTAACCAACTAACTAACTAACCAACTAACCAACTAACCAACTAACCAACTAACCAACTAACCAACTAACCAACTAACCAACTAACCAACTAACCAACTAACCAACTAACTAACTAACTAATTAACGAACCAACCAACCAAACAACCATCCAACCAACCAACCAACCAACTAACTAACTAACTAACTAACTAACTAACTAATTAACGAACGAACGAACCAACCAACCAACCAACCATCTAACTAACTAACTAACTAACTAACTAACTAACTAACTAACTAACTAACTAACTAAATAACTAACTAACTATCTATCTAACTAACTAACTAACTAACTAACTAACTAACTAACTAACTATCTAACTAACTAATTAACTAACTAACTAACTGACCAACTAACCAACTGACTGACTAACTAACTAACTAACTAACTAACTACCTAAATAACTAACTAAATAACTAACTAACTAACTAAATAACTAACTAAATAACTAACTAACTAACTAACTATATATATATATATATATATATATATATATATATATATGTGTGTGTGTGTGTGTGTGTGTGTGTGTGTGTTTGAGTTCGTGAGTGTGTGAGCGATTGTATGTATTTGTGAGTGAATGACTGGATGTGTGTGTGTGTGGGTATGTATGAAAACCAATGCAAAACGGTCTACCTCCAAATCGACCGCAGGTATGTTTTGAACGCGATATGCGCGATTGCAAAGTGCATTAACCCCTGCGTCACAGCGTAAACCCGAAACGTAAATGTATGTGGAAATTCGATGTATTGAGCCACAGGCTTGACAACACTTGATAACGATGCCACAACCAACCAAGTACCAAAATGACCTTATTAAATTAAAACATTTTAGTATCTACGTTAACAGTTAAATATAACTGCATAGCCTACGATGGGTAGCGTTGTGATATTCTGTTGTGAAAATTTGGTGTGTCCAGTGTGTGCCGCGTGGTTACACACCCGCTTCACACGCGTGATCCGGGACTGTTTCCGGATCCGGTCAGGGATATGCACTACTGACGAGCTCAAACGAGGGCGAAACTCGAGTATAGTGCTTCCATATTGGCGTGGATAGGCCTTAGGTTCATACCAGAATGCGATCGGCGTTGCCAGTAGTGGGTTGTGCTCAATATTTAAATTTCAAATCCCGAAACAACCACATAATCAGTTAAATATAAGACGTCAACAGGGAACTAAGGCAGACTTGGACATATAAACCTTCACAATCACATATTGTTAAACCTCAGCTGGCCCCATAATTGGCTACTGCCACTTGTATTGACTTCTGACTGACATGGCTATTTCCCAGGGCTTCGAGCTTCTCTGTCTAGATTGCCAATAATTGCGCGTGGACAATGTTCACTATAGACCTGCAGTGATTCATTCCACGATGTATCGAGACTACCATTGAATACGTATTGTATATAATATATCATAGTATTCAATAGGTGGTAATGTAGTACTTTACAGGGAAAGGATAACATTGTTCACAAAGTTTTAATTTAGAGTCTAGATAAACAGTTCGAGTCTTTGCAACCAAAATTGTTGGAGCATTAGCTAGTCTAGACGGATTATTACTAGACTGCAATAAATAAGGGTTAGTGGGGAATTGACATAAAATCTGGAAAGAATTCTGGGCATATTTTCTTGATACATTAATTTATAGTCCAGAATATCATAAATATGAATTGGTTAAGGGAGAATTTTAGATGAAGAGTTAGGAGTACTACAGACGCAAAGATGTGGCAATATCAAATGTTTATTGGTGACATGAACGTCAAGATAGTATCGGTAGCCAATTAATGAAGAGATTGTGGGGAAGACATATTGTATACCAAACTTCTACTGACGCCTAGTCGTTTTAACAGACGATAGTTAGTTACACTGTGCTTAATAAAGGCATAATAACCAATACGGGGCTGAATTGTAGAAACCGTGTGTTGCCCATGTAAGATGATCTCTCTCTCTCTCTCTCTCTCTCTCTCTCTCTCTCTCTCTCTCTCTCTCTCTCTCTTTCTCTCTCTCTCTCTCTCTCTCTCTCTCTCTCTCTCGGGCTGCCTAGTTTACTCCAGAGGAAAGATAACACCAATACATCTGGAACACTATCCGCTGCAGTAGCTGCCGGGTCAGCAAAGCAATGTACTAACCGTCCGTCTGTCTGAGCTTCGATCCTAGACCAGTTGTCCGCCAAAGCTTCGGGTCTGGTCTGCCTTGCCATGATATTTGGTCTTTAGTTTGCGTGTATTCGAATCAGGATAAGGCTTGAGGAAGAGATGGACAAGTGGTAATGAAAGAAATGGAGAATTAGTTACCAGCTTTTGTACCGACAATGAATATGTCTTAGGCGAAGGGATTTTCCACATAAAGGAATACATCAAACATCAAGTAACATGGATATAACCAGAACACATACAGACAACCAAACTGATCATATTAACAAGACATTTGACCACCTCTACATGATGTAACGACGTTTGAAGATGGAGATGCAGATTCAGATCATCATCTGATCATAATTAACATCAAGATGATTCTTAAGAGATACATAACATCTACAAATATGGAAATCCGTACAGCGTAGGATATCCTAGAAATCACACAATTAAGCAGCACGCTATGGTTGCAGTCTCTAATAAGTACCGGGATCTGCGCAATTTGAAAACGAAATGAGCACGAAAGATTGCTGGAAGCAGATTAAAAGTATCTGACACGATTAATGTACTGAATTTCTTTGAAGAAGGAAGCAGAAACATAAAATACGGATAACGCTGGAAGCCCTTAAAATAGTAGACAGGAAAAATAAACAAAAGTAGACATAAATAACAGCTAACAAAAAGTCGCTTGCATATGTTTTACAGGACGTCGCAGTCTATCCCATTATGTTTGGCTATTTATGATTCCTTGGTAAGTGTACGTTCAGTACTGTGCCATCGCTTTCTGAACTTGCGGCACTCATCATCATCATCATCATCATCATCATCATCATCATCATCATCATCATCATCATCATCATCATCATCATCATCATCATCATCATCATCATCATCATCATCATCATCAACATCATTAATTCGCCACCTCACTCTATCATCAGAGACCATACCACGTGGCCAAGCGATATAGATATTTACTTTTATGCCTTCCCCTTGTTCTCTTCCCCTCGATCTTGCCAGTTGTCTCCAAGTTTTCCAATTTTTTTCTCCTAATAACGAAACCAAAAATTGTGATTGTCTAAGTCTAATTTCTCTAATCACTTTGCGATTTTCAATTGTTTCTTGTAACACTTAGTCAATGGGTTTTCTGTCTGTCCATGGTATTCTGTGCATTTGCCTAATAAATCACATTTACACAGCTATCAGATGTTTTTCAGATTCTTTGTTCATTGTCCACGCTTCACATCCATACAAAACACAAGTTCTATGTAGCACCTCAACACTCTTTTTCTCGTTGCAAATGACATCTTTTTATTGGTCAGTATATTTTCTAACTTGCAAAAGGCAACCTTCGCCATGGCGATTCTTGTTCTAATCTCTCGAGGCACTTCCCATCAGATGTTACAACTGTTCCGAGATAATTGTACCGATTCACTTGTTTAAGAATATTCCCATTTACTTGTATATTACATTGTGTTATGTCCTTCTTCCTAGTGATGACCATAATTTGTGTCTTTTTACAATTTAATTTTAACCCTAGGTGTTCACTGTGCGCAACAACCGCATCTACTAAATGTTGCAGATCCTGCTCATTGTGTGCAATCAATAATGTATCATCCACATATCTAAGGTTATTGATGTTTCGCCCTCCAATGATGAGTCCTTTCATACCTTCTATGTTTCTGAATTTTTTTGGTCAATAATATAATATATGCAATAAATGCACAGTAACTACATAATTCCATGAATGCAGATTACAGTCAAAATGCCACCGATGACACCTAACTCTAGGTGTGTACATAACAATTACTCTACTAAGAAGGTCATTCTTAGTTTATTCAAAAACTAGAACTGATAGAAGAAAATATGATTACATTTTTGGATCAGCAACACGAAACTTTTCAAGAACAGCTGTAAATTTAAGACACCAAAATGTGTATAGACTAGTGATATCCATGTCGAATCATCAACACTAGTAATAGAAATGTTATCACTAAAATTAAAGATAAACTAAATAGATGTGATGAATACTTTTAGAAATATCTGAATAAACCAACCTCTTCCAGATAGCCAGCCTGCAGAAGTGGAGCTGGATATTAAGTTAGAATCATCATCTTAACCCGACATTAGTAAAGCTCTCATGCTTGTAAAAGACGAAAAAACTGCCGGTCTTTATGTTATCCCTGCAGAGTCTTTTCAAGAAGATATAAAAACACTTAGACCGAATTACCGCACCTATTATTTAGCAGAGAGAACGGGAAGCTGCACAAGTGCGAACACTACAGAAGGAACATGCTATTGCCAGTTCCTCGGAACATATTAAACAAGATCATTGTGGAGATACTACAATATGCCACTGACAAACAACTAAGTGATGAATAGCCAGGCTTTCGATCAAAGAAATATTGTACAGACCTGATAGCCATATTACGTTTACTGACTGAGTTGAAATCGACTCGCAACTCTATATTGGATTTGTTGACTAAGAAAAGGCCTTTAACCATATTAATGTCTTAAGCATCGGATTTACCATTTAATAATATTAAACTTTCTAAGTAATTGAAGCCGGCTTCGTGGCTTAGAGGTTAGCGACTTTTCTCCGTAATCTCGTATACTCTCGTAGGTAACGTGATGACGGTGAGAATCAGCAGTGGTTCGAATCGCATAGGTAACTTATGGGGTATGTGAGCCGGCCGCTCAGAAAGCAATGGCAAACTACTGAGCGTAATCTTGCCAAGAAATCAACATACAGTTGAAAGATGCTGGTGTTGACAGCGATGTCCTGTAAAGGATATGCACACACAAAAAAGTACTTGAAGCCCTTTACTCCATATTACACTCTATTACGCGATGAAGTGGTTGAAACCAGGTTTACAGCACTGCATATTTTATATTTGTGCACATCATGTGATACTGTTATCTTTCTAGGTGATTGCAGACTTCCACAGTTGTCTGTGAGTAACTGTGATTATAGAGTCTGTGTTTACTCATGTCCTTATCCGCCATCTGTCCATCTTTCTATATCTGGAATCATTGGCGCCGCCAAACTGGCTTTACGGCAAGCTCTATAGATCTTCCGGGAATCATGTTATTGACAACTGACTGAATTTGTGTTCAATTATTAATGCTTGTCGTGTAAGATGTATGATAAATGTGATAGATCTGAGTTATGATGACATTTATATTTGACTGATTTAATTAATGATGATATTCATATATAATAGATATAACTAGCAATGGCATTCACATATAATAAATCTGGTTAATGAAGACATTCATATATGACCGATCTCATTAATGATGATATTCCATTGGCACCTTGCCGTCTTGACAGACGATAGTTTGTGCTTTAAAAAGGCATAATAACTTTTAACTATGGCGTAGCGAGTGTGACTGATAAGGCCAATTTGCGCTGTAAATGTCCGTTCACAGTGGGTGCATCTGAACACGTGGTCATTTCCACCATCATGCACCATCTTACGTCTCAAACGCTTGGTGTGTGACTTTTCTGCAATAATTTTCTCCTTTGACTTTATTCCATTTCTGATATTTGCCTTCCATGCAACACGTTCAGCGGCGACTTGCTCCCAATGTGCATTATCAATGCCTGTATCAATCATGTCCCGCTTACACACATCTTTGTATCGTAGTAGAGGCCGACCCTGAGATCTCTTACCCATCTGTAATTCACCAAAAAAGATATCCTTTGGTATTCTACCATCATCCATCCTCCTAAGATGTCCTATCCATCTAAGTCTACGAAGACTGAGCATGGAATAAACTGTCACACAACCTGATCTTTCCAATACTTCAGTATTTGTGATTTTGTCTTGCCACTTAATACCAAGAATTCTTCGCAAACACCGCATATGAAAGCTGTTTAAATTGTTCTCTTGGTGTGAGTAAGTTGTCCAGGTTTCACTGCCATAGAGAAGAGTACTAAGGACACAGGCTTGATAGACAAGGACTTTTGTTTTGGCAGTAAGCTTCCTGTTCTCCCAGACTCTTTTTCTTAACCTGTTCATTGTTGTTGCTGCCTTACCAATCCGGATGTTGATTTCCTGATCTAGGGATAATTTGCTATTAACCACTGATCCTAGATATGTAAAATGGTCTACTATCTCTAGTTCAGCGTCGTCAATAAAGATTGATGGTACCCCACGTGCACCTTGTGACATAATCTGTGTCTTCTTTTTGCTAATTGTTAAACCAAATTCAGAACAAGCATTGGAGAATGCAGATAGTAGACATTGCAATTCTTCCTCAGAGTGGGTCGTAACTGCAGCATCATCCGCAAAAAGCAACTCTCTGATCAGTACCCTCCTAATTTTGGTCTTAGCCTTCAATCTCTGAGCATTGTAGAGGCTGCCATCTGAGAGTGAGTGAATGTATATACCACCATCCTGATCACGAAATGCATATTTCTGTAGAAGTGAAAAGTATATTCCAAAGAGGGTGGGAGCTAGTACACAACCTTGCTTAACTCCACTCTTGATTTCAAATTCTTCAGAAGTTGCACCATCAAACTTGATTATACTCTTCATGCCTGTGTGGAACGATTCCACAATGGACAGAAGAGTTGGTGGGCAGCCAATCTTCTTTAGTGCCTTGAACAGACCCTCACGACTGACCAAATCAAATGCCTTTGTGAGGTCGATGAAGGCAATAAACAGTGGTTGATTCTGTTCACGGCATTTTTCTTGCATTTGTCGCAATGAGAATATCATATCAGTGGTAGACCGGTTCTGTCGAAAGCCACACTGTGATTCGGGGTAGACTTGATCTCCTAGGACTTGAAGTCTGCGCAGAACAATTCTGGCAAATACTTTTCCAACAATACACAGAAGTGAGATACCCCTATAGTTGTTGCAGTCGCTCCGATCGCCCTTGTTCTTGTACAGTGTTATGATGCTTGAATCTTTGAAATCATGTGGGACTTTTCCTTCACGCCAGCATAGCTCTATTAGCTGGTGGATCTGTATAGTGAGTGTGTCTTGCCCACTCCTGATAACCTCTATTGGAATCCCATCCTTACCTGGAGCCTTGCCAGATGCAAGTTCATTTATAGCACACTTAACTTCTGTTATGGTGGGAAGTGTGTCAAGGTGGTCAAGAGTTGGTAGAGCCTCTATGGCGTTGAGGGCATCATCCGCTAGTTTGGTCTCACTTGAGTAAAGCTCCAAATAGTGCTCTACCCATCTGTCCATCTGCCGTTTCTTGTCAGTGATGATTTCTCCAGTCAAGGTTTTCAATGGTGCACTTCTTTTGATCACTGGACCACAGGCTTTCTTTATTCCTTCATACATGCTTCTTATGTCTCCCTTATCACTTGCGATTTGAATGGACTCACATAACTTGATCCAATAATCATTTGCACACTGCCTGGCAGCCTTTTGCACATCCTTCCTAGCTTGCCTTAGCTCACTCAGAGTGTTACGCGTTGGTCTTTCCTTGTTTCTTAAGAGAGCTTTCTTCTTCTTATCAATCAAGGGCTGCAGAGTCTCGCTGTTGGCCGCAAACCAGTCCTGCCTCTTATGATCCACAGTGCCGTAAATCCCTACGGCAGTTTTATAAAGAGTTTCCTTAATTTGACCCCACTTTTCATTTACTGTAAAATTTTCTGGTGTATCAGTGAAAGCGTCTTCAAGTTGCTGTTGAAACTGAAAGCACTTTTCAGGATCATGAGTGTTAATAATATTAATCCTGGGGCTAGATTTGTGTTTAGCTGTGTAGATTCTCTTTGGTCTCAGTCTAACCCTTGCAACAACCAAAGAATGATCCGTATCACAGTCAGCACTGTGGTAACTACGAGTCAATGATATATGGTTCAGATGTTGTCTCCGTGTGATGATGAAGTCCAGCTGGTGCCAATGGCCGGATCTTGGATGTTTCCATGTGACCTTATGCATCTCTTTTGTTTTAAAAAAAGAGTTTGTAATACATAGGTCATTACTGGTGCAATACTCCAGCAGCCTTTGCCCATTTTCATTCATGCGACCGATGTTGTATTTTCCAAGGCACACTGGCCATGAACTCGAGTCCTTGCCCACACGAGCATTGAAATCACCGAGCATATAAATGTAGTCAGATTTTGGAACTGCCTTGATCACGGAGTCTAACTCCTCATAGAACAAATCCTTCACATCATCAGAGGAATCGAGTGTCGGTGCATATGCAGTAATAATGGTGGCAAACCCAAAAGAGGTTGCCAAGCGCAGGGACAATAGTCTTTCATTTCCTCCTGCTGGAATTTCAATCATTCTCAGTAGCGAATTCTTCACTGCAAAGCCCACACCGTGTTGCCTTTTTTCTGCCTGCCCTCTACCCTTCCAGAAAAAGGTGTAGTTGTTTTCCCTGAGTGACCCTTCCTCAGCGAGGCGAGTCTCCTGCAGGCCAGCAATATCAATGTTAAGACGATTGAGTTCGGCATCAATCACAGCCGTTTTTCTCACATCGTCAATATTGGTCAAGTCAGTGGAAAATCCTGGACACATGGTTCTCACGTTCCAGGTTGCAAGCCGTAGCTTGAGGTTTCTATTTTTATTTTTGTTTGTACCTGGTGCATTGGTTTTACAGCCTGCGAATCAGATTTTGTCCTAGCCCCAAGCACCCATTGAAGCAGGCAGGCTGTGACGGATCAGCACCCAATTGGCTGGGGGCTGCCCAGCTTGAGGCGGGCGGTAGCTGATCAGTGACACCTATAGGTGTCTCCCACCGTCAGAGGCAACGCGTGGCGCCCCATGTCTACGCCAACTGACAAGGACTTATAACCCGTAACAGTTGCCTCTCGCTTTGATTCCGAGACCAGTTAAGACCAGGGATGGAGTTATTGCCTCTCCATAGCACAAAGCCTGGGCTAAAATATAGAGATCATGTGTTGCCCATGCAGCATGATCCCTCTCTCGGCCTGCCTAGTTCACTCCAGAGGAAAGGTTACAACCCTACATCTGGAACAAGACAAGCTGCAGAAGCTGCCGGATCAGCAAAGCAATGCTCTAACTGTCCGCCTGTCGGAGCTTCGATCCTAGACCAGTCGCCAACCAAGGCTTAGGGCCTGGTCTGCCCTGCCATGACAATTTTGTCTTTAGCTTGCATTTCCTCGTACCAGGGTAAGGCTTGTACCCTCCCAATTGCGCTCTTCCGCCCGAAGCAGTTGGCACAATGTGGGGTGTCGGGTTTGGTAAGCGCCGCCCAACGTTCGGCGCTAACAGAAACCAGGTAGTACCGTCTACTGTTATACGGTAGCTCAGTCATATCTGACTAAGACCTGACTGACAGGTCACCTGATGATATTCATATAATATAAATCTAACTAGTAATGGCATTCATATATGATAGATCTGACAAGTAATGACATCCATATGTGATAGATCTGAGTAATGATGACATGCATATGTGATAAATCTGAGTAATAATGAGATTCATACACGATAGATCTGGTTAATGATAGATCTGACTAATGATGATATTCTTGTGTGGTAGATCTGATAATAATGTCATTTATATTTGATGGATTTGGTTAATGATGATATATCATGTCTGATTCTGCAGTATCTGGTTTCCTCACATTTCTTCTTCTGTTGTCTGTAGTCTTCATTGATGTCTACTTATGCTGTCCGCAGTCTCATTTCATGTCTATTTCTGTTGTATATTTTCTCCTCTCATACCTAAAAGAATGTTAATTGCATATCCTTTACGGACGTAGCAGTCAACACTAGTATCCTTTGACTGCTCGTGATTCCTTGGCAAGTTTCCATTCAGTAGTTTGCCATTGCTTTATGATTGACGGGCACCCTACCATTTCATAAAAAACCAACGCAGCTGTGTTTCGAAAGCCATATGCGGGATTACGAACTACGGCCGGAACGCCTTCGCCACGGATCATACCTGCTCAAATGTGTTAACTGGTTAGATAATCACTTAAATATGACATGCGAGAGTCATAAAATGGGGTTTAATGGAAATAAAATACGTGCAAATGTCATAGTGTAAGGTTAAGTCTTAACATGACCTACAAAGACAGAAGAAAATAGGATTTAAAATGCCAGAATATGACTTTTTAAAAAAAATAAAAAAATAAAAAAATAAAAAATAAAAAATACCGAATCACTCACTTATATGCGCAATAGAAACCACCTAGTTTTATCTAGACCATGCTAAAAGACACTTAATTAACTTGGTTATATAATAACAATAACGATAAAAAAAATATGGCATGTCATAAAATCCCCTGATCTAATCATGACGTTTAATTTAAACTGCACAAGCCTGCCAATTATTTTTGTAGATATTGACTTGAATGGTGAGACGTAAACGTCAAATATACAGCGATTTGGAGAGCACGTTGGCACACTTTATGTTAGCAAGAAAATTCGTACACTTCACTGTAATTACACTCAAGATGTACTCGTACAGTTTCTAACAATATATCATCATTCTTCATCTTCTTCTTTTGTCCCTTAGCTTTTTGCCGTGAAGCGTAGCAGAGAGGAAGCAGGTGTACTTTTCCGTGTTTCACCTGTCTTCTTGTTTGTACTAACGTCATATTTGATTTCTTCGTTTCTTTTACTCCATCTAGAAAGCTCTTTCTGAAGTTTCCTCTCGCCTTGTACCCAGATGTTCTCAGACAGAACGCCCCAGCCGATTGTTGATTTTGTTCCATTCTTGCTAAATGTCCGAACTACTGGATTCGTTAGTGTTCTATGCAACCAACAATAGATGTATGCCTACACGTATTCTTAGTTTCTCAGTTGTCTCTCTATCTCTTCTTGTTTTCCCGGTTGCGTTCGTTACTGATCATCTCATTTCACGCGAAGTGATTTTACGCCTGCATGTTTTTAGAACTGTCCATGTGTGGCATTGGCAACACAGCGTCGCAACGAATAAAGCGTCTATCAGCTTCTTTTTTGTGCATGCATGTTGATATTTGGATGTTTTAGAATTGGTGCTATTTGACAGATGATGTAGTTTGATGTCTGTTTTCTTGCTTCAATTTCTCTATCGAGTCTTTCATTATCTGTGAAACGCTGTCCATGTAACCATACTCTCTAGCAATAAATCAACAGGACAATAGTTAATTTACATGCTTGGATTATATATGTTTTGTGGTGACGATTTCCTTTTATTCAAATGTTAACCTTTTTGACATGGCGAAGTGGGTAAGCCGCTTATTCGTGTTCGTGCTTTGTGTGATGTCTTTAGAAGACTACAGTTTGTTACATTATGCTTAAAATGCAACACAAACAACAACAACAACTAAATCTACAAACTACAACTCATGGCGCGGACTAGGGTACAATAGTACAATGCCAGGGCCGAATTTAGAGACCAAGTGTTGCCCATAGAGCATGATCCATCTCTCCGCCTGCCTAGTGTACTCCAGAGGAAAGGTAACACAAATAAGACAAGCTGCAGAAGCTGCCGAATCAGCAAAGCAATGCTTTAACTGTCCGCCTGTCAGAGCTTCGATCCCAGACCAGTTGCCGACAAAGGACAATATGTATACCAGCAGATATAATTGGCTGGTGTATGACCAGCGGGGACTACTTTATGTGTTAATTTGTGGTTGTATGGTGAGGCAGCGCTGCTATCTGTAATGTCTAGCCAGGACTTGTTTCGGAAAAGGAAATACTCCGGCTACATATGTCACGTGGATTTAGAAGACACATTACTGGGGGTGGTGGTTTATAGAAGAGTTAATACCAACACAACGGTAGGCACGGGACAATCAAGAAAGCATGGACACGAAAGTACAGGAGGCATGGGGACTGGTGGGTGGAGGTGAGAGCCAAATTCATATTTGGGATTGCAGCAAAAAAGTCGCTTAAAAGTCGACAGGGTCGACTTCATTGCACCGGGTTTTATCCCATATGGCTCGGTCTCTTTCCACAGCTCGGAAAGCGTCGCACAAAGCACGAACTCCGTAGCTCTAGCGACGACCCACGGGAGTCTCCGAAAAATTTAACTCGTGAACTGAAGGACGCGGTCCGGAATCGAACTCACAACCTTCGGAGCTCGAGTCAAACGGCTTGACCACTTCGCCACGGAGACTCCCTTGCAACATGACGGTGATCTTGATGATGATATTGATAGTGATAGTCATAATATTTATTATGATATTCATAATGGTGATGTTGATGATTAACAACATAGAAGAAAGAATACAAACATCGAGGTTGCATGTGATACTATAACACTCAACACAACCATAAGGTAAAAAGATATAAAATTTGTCGGGCATATCAACAGAAGCAGTCATGCACTTCATGAAAGAACAACATATTAAATGATTTGGTAATCTCACAAGAACACACTGGTACTATCTGCTACAAAGAGCCACATTCAAGAAATACAATAGATACAGAACAAGGGAAATACCACGTAAAAGATAAAGTGATGGTGTAAAGAACAACCTTAGAGAAATAAATACAAACTTAACAAAGAACATTAGAAAGATCCGTTAAAAGAGCTTTACATGTCATCAACACTTCATTGGGGTAAATGGAGGTAGAGAAGAAGAAAAAATAAGATCAGCAGAAGCCTACGATATTAAAAGACAAGAAAGAATACTGGATGGCTCAATAAAGAGGAAGGGTAGACCAATGACAGCATTTAGTTAGTTTAGTTTACTTTAATCGACGGATCAACATCACGACACACTGCTCCGTTCTACTCCTAACTCAAGCCTGAGTCCGGAGAATCTCAGCTTAGTGCACGAACTTCGTAGCACCGGCGAGGATCCTGAAATACTTTGGGTAGATTTTTAACTCGAAATCTTGCCCGAGCAGCGCCGTTAGGCTACTCTTTTTCGATTTCCAACTGCCAAGGGAATTTTTTACGTGCACAGCAATATACACGGGCGTCCGATCTCACTACTCAGAGACCAGGGGAAATTGTGTTACTAGAAGTCCACGTGAAAAAATCCCTCACCGGGGCTTGAACCCGGGACCTCCAACACTCGAGGCGGACACCATACCTCGAGACCACTCAGCCCCCTTTGACAGCATTTATAAATCACAAAAGCCACAAAAAATATGCCAGGTATATTTCGCAGCATCTCGTCAGGTGCATACTGCAGTGTTATATACCATATGAAATGAGTAAATGAACAATACAATATCATACGTTAGAATGATACTTTCGAAAAATACTTTAATACTTTCGAAATATGCCAGGCAATAAATGATGCCATATACTGTTTGTGGCTTCTGTGTTTACATTCACCATTGTTTTGAACTGATAAAAGATAAATGCATAGATACACCAACACAGACATTCGTGGAATTTAAAAGAGCTTCACGGGACAGACATCTGAGGAATGCACCAGAAGCGAAGTAAGGCAGGAAAGAATGTTTGTAGGAATTTAACAGAATGATAACACATACCATTAGCTGTATTAACACGGCTTGTCTGCCGGCCCTATGTTCACGTGTTCCAATCGCCTACAAGCGGATTTAAAAAACAAAAAAAAAATGACCTGGGCTTCCTGGGGGTGACGGCATAAAATGGTACCAGGAAACGTCCTGTGGAGTAAAAGCGACAGGTGCGATATTGCTGGCCTACATTACCTACCAGGTATTGATTTATCTGTGTTCATTACGCCCCACGACGTGTGCCAGTTCCGTTACTGAGATAATACTTGCATTAGAGCATCAACAAACCAGATACCATTGAGAAATGGTTCTTAACTGGTGGGGAATCCCCCCCCCCCCCACCCGGGAATTTGGGGAATTTATAAGGAGGAAATACGAAAAAGGGGGAATGACATTCTTGAACATATAGTGAAGGGGTGCATGGGTCAAAAAAGGTTGAGAGCCACTGCTATAGAGTATAGGCGAAACGTGGTCTCTAATGTCTAGTCCAGCCCATGCAGCCGGGAAGGTATGAGGGGGCTTCAAACGAAAACCTTTTTTTATTTAGTTATTGTTTTTTTGGTTATTTTTTTTGGGGGGGGGGGGGGGGGGTGGGGGGGGGGGGTGGGGGTGGGGGGGGGGTGGGGGGGGGGTGGGAGGTGAATATTTCTGAGAAAGTAAAGAATGAATGTATAATTTTTCGATGCATTCACCACTGCGTTCAATGCAAGTACTCCAGCGCCAATACAGTTTGGCTGAAAAGTACTTCTCTTGGTCGCGTGTGTAACAACTCTGGGATCACTACTCGATGAGCCTGATTCGTTCATGAACACTGTGTCACAGAAGTCGCGCCGTTTTAACACTTCCTAATCCACTCATGTCGGTCTCCGTGGCTTAGAATTTAACGACGATCTCCGTAATCCCGTATGTCTACTTAGGGTAACGCAACTGCGCAAGATTCGAAAGCGGTTCGCGTCGCGTTGGTTACTTACGGGGGTATGTGAGCCGGTCGCTCAAAAAGCAATGACAAACTACTGAGCGTAATCTTTCCAAGAAATCAACAACAGCGGTAAAATGCTGGTGTTCACAGCGATATACTGAGAATAGGATATGCGAAGAAAAAAAATCCACCCATACACTTGCTGGACTGACACACATGCATGGATATTCATTCGCTGAGGATTTTCTTTAGGTTTCACCCCTTCACTAAAAAAAAAAAAAAAAACAGAACGCTGCTCCTCTTTGGTACATGTCAAAAGTGGGGCGGTCATCTTTAATCTTTCTTATGATGTCGCCGTGTTCATCTGAAACCGTGAAGTCACGTGCTTAACTCTCTTGACAGGTTAAAATACAATAACGTGGTTATAGTAATTTCTATCACACGTGTAAGGTTTCCATTTTAAGCCCCGTCGTAGAACAATATTAGTTATGCAATAAGTGGATCAACAATGTATTGTAGTCATGGTAGCACGCCGGGTAGCTCTTTCGCTTTGCCATCAGAATGTCCAGGATTCATTTTACAGTTGAGAGGTGGCATTGTCCCTGCTGTATATTGGTGACATGCCACCAAGCGTCATAAACAGAGTACTTGATATTTTTTAAGGGGGCGTATACATTTACATTACAACGTAAAACAAAGTAGGTCAAGGACGCTCTTACACGCCTTCAGGCGCATGTGGCATATAGTGCCAGTCCCATATTTGTACAGACCAATCGATACTGGCCGACTCCGTGGCGAAGGCGTTACGGACGCGGTTCGTAATTCCGCTTACCTGCGTTCGAATCACACCTGTGACCGATCTGGCAGCAGACCGTGTCGCGCTAGATTTTAACGTAATGGTATGGGAGCCGGTTGTTCGGAAAGCAATGGCAAATTACTGAACGTAAACTTGCCAAGACATCGACAACATCAGTAAAATGCTGGTGTTGACAGCGATGTCTTGTAAGAAAAATATCAACAACAACAAAATCGACACTGGGTGGGTGATTTGGGCTGTATCACGCCGGCCGCCTTTACTTTTTAAGACATCTCCTGGTACATAGTTTAGACTGCGTCCACTTGAAACCAGAGATCAATTTTTAAAATCAGATCTGCTGGGACTGACCACTAGCCGGCAGACGAGGGTCTAGCCCAGTGTTTCCCAACATTTTTTGTGCTATGCCCCACCTAAGCCTTTCTAAAATTCTTATAACCCCCACCCCCAACTTATGCAACATTTTGAATATTCAGAAATTGAAATGTTCACTAAAGAAACTTGAATTTTTTTTAGAAGGGCTCACGGTTCCCAGATGGGCCAGAGACCCCCCCCCCCCCCCACCCCCCACCCCACCCCCCGTGTGTCGGTTGTGTTGGGTGAATTTTTTTGGGGGTTTTATTTCGCGGTTACCCCAGACAAGCTGGATCCCCCATTTTTGTGTGTGGACCCTTAGTCTCACTGTGAGCTATTGCCCACAGTGGTCCGTCCACCAGGCCCACATCTAAGATAAAGATATGTGATGGGCTTTTATTTGACCATTCCGGCCCCCGACCAGACCAGGCGCACTACTGGGGGGGGGGGGGGGGCAGCAAATGCACCCGATCCTAGTCAAAGGACCGATAGATTTTAGGCAGAAATCACTAGGAAATTATTGAGCAAACACATTAAGTAAATTTTCAAAACATGTAATGGAAAACTTAAATTCAAGTACAAAATAATTTTAATGAAAGATTTTTCTATATTATTTTAATTATTAGTAATTATTTAAATTTAGTGAGATCCTTGCGCTTGATGCTTGCTGCAAGGAGATTTAATGTCAGGTTCCAATTTAGTTAACTTCAGTCTCAAGTCTCCCCGTTTTGTTATATCCTGCCAATTTCTTCCATTTTCGAATTTTCCCCCCTTAACAATCGAATTGCCCCCCTGTGGGGCGTGGGCCCCACGTTGGGAAACTCTGGTTCTATCCACTATGCTATCGCGGCGCCCATGTTATAACACAGTTGCCTAACGTGTGATATATATTGAGTTGAGGTGAGTTGAGTTAAGAACCGACAACAGTACACCCAGGACTTTCCCATACACGCTCCGTCCAATCGTTCATTAGCCAGCGAAGAGTCATACTACTAATTGTTCCCACCGCCATCTGATTTAAGGTTCTCGTGGTCTTCCCTCTCATTTGTAATATAACAGAAAGTTATTATTACCTCTCGCGTCTAAGCGGTTTAGCGGTTGCATATTTAGCGTTCAAGGGTTGTTTGGTTGAGAATCTTCCGGAAATAAAGTATACGATGTTAGCTCTGGTATCTGATGCTTTGACGTCCGGCCCGTCAGAGCTCTGAAAATAGATTGCATCTATCGGTGTGAGGCTGCATCTATCGGTGTGAGGCTGCAACCAGTTAGCATCTCCAGGAGACTGCGTCGCACATCTCTCTCTCTCTCTCTCTCTCTCTCTCTCTCTCTCTCTCTCTCTCTCTCTCTCTCTCTCTCTCTCTCTCTCTCTCCTTCACCTCTTCAAGCTCAGAAACCAACAATAACTATGCATAACCTTTACAGGATATCGCAATCAAATCTAGAATTTTTGAGCTGTTTGTGATTCCTTGGCAAGATTACATTCATTAGTTTGCCATTGCTTTCTGAACGTGTGCGCTGAATGTATACATGACCTGTGTCGTATACTCACATCTGTGGAAATGCATATTAGGATGTGAGGAGACCATGATTTAATATGTACATACAGACTGGTGGAGATTAGAATCATGTTGGTAATGTTTCCTCTTCGGGTCTTAGTTATTTTGGTGTCTTCAGACTCGATCCCGTGCCCAAGAGAGACGAGACATCATATCTGGCTGATTGAGACAAATCATTCGCATCACTTTGGGGCTGGAGGCGTCATGCGATGTTATATGACAATGTGGACATTGCGTGCTGTGTTTGATCACATTTCTAGTGCAATGGTCGAAATAATTTCTCGAGATCACAGGTTGAGTGCCATTTGGTACAAGCCAAGAATCGTAAGCAACACAATAAGCGAAAAGTGGGCAATTTGTATCTCTCATGGTTAAAATTACCCCTTATGGACAACAATCTATTTCAAATTAATATCAGAAATAATTGTGACTGATTCAGGCACAGGGTTATTAATCTGGGGCTGGGATGGACCCTAATTATAACTTCTTTTCTGAGGTCGAATGGGGCATGGGTAAAGGAAAAACATGGCATTTGGTTTCTTCCTCTGCCTTCTGTATCTCAGCAGAGCAAAGGTACTGAAACAACTCAAGTCTTCTCTTTTGCCATCTCATGCATCTCCCCCATGTCCTCTCTATGCCATTTATCTCTGTATATAATTCTTTTCTCTTTATGTTCATTTAGGACTTCCGCTATTTCTTTTCCCTGTTATTTTTAGGGAAGCAACTTTTCAGTTATACTATATTATTAAGATCTTCTCTCTGTGTCTGTCCTGCAAAGCGCCGGCATCTTTTCTTCATATATATGGAATTAAATTCATCATCATCATCAAGTACCATGCCAGGTGGCGTCGGCGTTCATGTCTCTCCACATATCTTTTGTGTTCTGGATGAACTCTGCTGCTGATATTCCCCCATGACACCGTCGCAATCCATCCAGAAACATTTTTCTTGGTCGGCCTTTCCCTCTCTTCCCCTCCATCTTTCCAGTTGTCACGATGTTCTCCAATGCCTCTCTTCTCATCACATGACAACAAAAAAAAAGCAGTATGTCTCTTTCTTACTGTTGTATATGATGTTCTAGTTTCATTAGCCTCTTTCATGCAATCTTCATTGGTTACTCTGGTAGGCCAAGTGATTCGCAAAATTCGTCTCAGGAAACACATCTCTTTTGCTTCCAAGTTCTTCCTAATTTGTTCATTTACATTCCAAGATTCACTGCCATACAGAAAAACAGGTTCTGTATAGCACTTCAGCACTCTCTTTCTTACATTCAATAATAGTGACTTATTGCATAAGATACTTTTCATTCAAGCCGGCATCGGATCTTCATACTGCTCGTAGAAAAACTATAAAGTATAAACGGACTGACCCAAATGGATTTAGTCCCCGCAATGTTAATGACTACGAGACAGATCAGTGATTCCAACAATATACTACAACAAGCTATGATGTACAGACCAAATGGAAGCAGAGGAAGAGACCGACCACGTAGACGATGGACGGAGGGAATAGCAGAGTCCATAGGAATATATATACATGAAGCCCATATTTGGGCACTCTCCCGCTGTTTATACTTCACCTCGACTCGTAAGGTACAAGAAGAACATGATGAGATGAGTTGAGATGAGACTTTTTTTTTCTGAAATGAAGCTTTTGCTTGCCCAATTCTGCTCTTAATCTCTGTTGTGCACTTCCCGTCTAATATTATTATTAAATTACTGCCATAAATTCCACATTATTGCGCAGATAACGTGTTCTACTGTATGGGGTAGCCGGTTCTATGTCAATCCTCGTTAATAAGCTCTTACGACAACGGTCCCTGTCACATGGGCGTTTATTTAGGACTCAGGGAGTTCTCTTAATTAGGACACAGGGAGATCGCGTATTTCGGACACAGTAAGATCGCTTATTTATAACTCAGGGAGATTGCTTATTAAGGAGTCAGATGAGATCCTTGCCAAGACAGTCATCACACAGTGTACAGACAAAACGAATACACACAATAAATAAGAATCTCGGCAAACAGAAAAACACTCAAAGACACAAGGGGACGTTTCAATCGAATTCTGTATCAACGAACACAAACAACAAGAATACTTTGCTGGAAACCTGAAGAATAACAATAACAAGGAAATGTGTTGCGTGTTTGAAGGAAATAACATAATATGAGTATGAAATAAATCATCAGTTCGGGAAACAAAATAAGCAAGGCTTTTGCCAGAAAACCTGTATGCCAGCCTGTGTGTGTTGGTTCAAATCCTTATCGGGTTGGTCATTTTCGTGACAACAATATTGCGGATCTACCTGGCATAAAAGACTGGACACCAGTATAATTGTGGGGATCTACCTGGCATAATACACTGGACACCAGTAACATTGTTTGGGATCTACCTGGCATAAAAGACTGGACACCAGTAACATTGTGGGGATCTACCCGACATCACAGACTGGACACCGGCAACATTGTTGGGGATCTACCCAACATCACAGACTGGACACCGGCAACATTGTTGGGGATCTACCCGACATCACAGACTTGACACCGGCAACATTGTTGGGAATCTACCCGACATCACAGACTGGACACCGGCAACATTGTTGGGGATCTACCCGACATCACAGACTTGACACCGGCAACATTGTTGGGGATCTACCCGACATCACAGACTTGAATGCACCAGCAACAGTGTTGGGATGTAAGCCTGTCGATGTGACACTGGCCGCACCATCCAACGAGGTCCATTCATTCATGTTAATTGCATATCCTTCATTGGAAGTCGCAGTCAACCCCAGCATTTTGTGGCTCTATGTGATATCTTTGCAAATTTACTTTCGGTAATTTGCCATTGCTTTCTGAACGACCAACAATCACACTTTTGTATGAAAACCAACACCAGGCGGACTGCTTCCACATCGCCGGCAGCTGTGTTTCGAACGCGGTATGCTGGATTACGAATCGCATTCGTAACTCCTTCGCCACAGAGTTCCATTAGGTTAAGAAATATGATCCTGGTTCATTACTGGCAGCGATTAAACCATGTTTCTATTGTGAAACCCTTCCATAGTTTTCCCTCAACAAGAGTTCTGGACATATGCTTGCTAGAACGTACGTACATGAACTTTGCCCATATCTCAGGCAGTTTTAGATTCATGGTGGTAGCCCCATATTTTCCTTGACCACCCCACACTCATTGTGGTCAATATCTGACTGGTCCACGTTTACTCCCCAGACCATTTCGTGGTGCCAATGTTAGGCCAGGTCGACCCGGGAGCCAACATTAATTAAAACAAAATCCTCGATTCGGTCCGGGTTTGAACATATGACCACCGGGTGACTGGCAAACGCATAAACTGCTCCTTAAGACAATATAACACTTCAAATCTGTTGAAACCACACCGGGATATTATCTCATTCTAGTGTATCCTCTCATCTCTGCTTATTTCTTGTAATTGTATAAGTGCTAAATTAATTTGTTAATGTTGTTAATTTATTAATACTGAAAGGCAGAAAATCAAATATTTCGACCATCTCTTTAGAATATAACACCATCAACAACCAGCACTGGCTTTACAATAACAAAAGATATGTCACAAGAGCAAGAGGACGCCCGAGAAGAAAATGGATTAACAACATCAAAGATACTGTGCAGTTCCATCGAATGACACTATCCAGTACCACTCGTCAGGCTCTGGAATGTCAGCTATTCCTCACAACAACGCTTGGCGGCAAATGTTGAAGATGATGATGATAAATGCTATTTCAGTGACATCAAATGTTTCAAAGAATTTATAAACATAATTCTAAGCTTGTGGCTGCCAAGAAATATATCCCCTGTAAATTAATGTTGTAATGTCCTTCTGCACTAAATTTTGTGATAGCAAATTTACATTTTTATTAATAATCTTAATCTTTTAACTTTTCTAGTTGGTTCTTTACCTTGACAGCTGCCAAGTATGGTCTACTCTTTTCAATTTCTAAATGCACATGAAATTCCCCTTTTTCATCCCCCTTATTTCAGAAAACTGTTTTACTAACTAATTCGGTGTTCCCTTTCTGTAAAAGTAAAGGCAAAGGGCAAGAGAATAGAATTCATTGCACCGGGGTTTTATCCCAAATTACTCGATCTCTTTATACAGGGCGGTGTGCCGATATCGTCGCTCAAAGCACGAACTAAGTTGCTCCAGAGACGACCCCCTTTTTATTGCACTCGTGAACCGAACGATGCATTTGGAATCGAACACACAACCTTCGAAGCGCGAGTCAGACCACATGTTTGTCTTTGTCTTTCGAAATATACCTCCAATTGATGTTTTAAGACAGCTGACTTTAAAAGGGCTGGAGCTCATGTACCAAGCCTAGTATAGACTTACATAAAACAAGCCTAGCGTATTTCTCAGCTCAGCCATGGAACAATCTTCCACAAGAAATCAAAGACATCAGCAATCCCTACACTTATAATCGCAAATTATTCGAACACTATCTTCCCCCTTAATATTAATAAAAATAAGAAGAAGAAGAATAACAATAATAAAACTCTAGTATAACAGTAATTCCCCTTTTGGTAGACAGTATGTTCCTCATAGCTAATAGCAACTGCCACATCATTAATTAATTTTAGTGAATCATGTAATATTGATATTTACAATTCTTCCATACCCGTATAATGTATATCTTTTAAATTGTTGTTTTTCTCAGTTAGCCTCGAATGATGTTTGGATGAAATAATGTATGAAAGAGAGTGACAGAAGGGCAGAATGTTCTAAACATGTTGCTAGAAATCATAAAACTATAGTAAAATTGTATACCTCGATAATTTTAGTCGCTAGGAAATCCATGATACTATTGCAAATAAAAACATGAGAAATAAGAAAATTGATATCGATTGGCACTCATATAAGTGGGCGAAAGACATAGAGATGAAAGAATGCACTATGTAATGTATCTCATCTCTCATCTCATCATGTTCCTCTTGTACCTTGCGGTGTCGAGGTGAAGTATAAACATCGTGAGAGTGCCCGATTATTGGCTTCATGCATCGATATTCCCATGGACTCTACTATTCCCTCCGTCCAACGTTTACGTGGTCGGCCTCTTCCTCTGTTTCCATCTGGTCTGTACATCATTGCTTGTTGTGGTATGTAATGTATATAGTGCCATAATTGTAAGCTATAGAAAGTTGCATGCGGCAGGTTCACACCGTGGATTGGCCACCCAATATCTGTCAGTGTTTATAATATCTAATGTGTCCTCGAATTTTCCCCCTACTTCTTTGAGTGTTAATTAATACCGGTGAACTTATTTCATGACAATGTTACTGCTTATCAAATTCTCGCATGGCAGGTTTCCATAGAAGGGCATTGTTGATATTTCATTGTCGGCTACGCATGTGAATTTGCTATCTCTGCGTTTATTTCTGTCTCTTTTACTAAATTAGTTCATTTTCCTGATTTCTTTTTCTTTGCTGTGCTATTTCAAGAGCAATTCTATACTGAGTGTTTGTCCTATCGATCTGCTCTATCGTGCTGACATTTCCATTTCTTCTTTGAGTGGCTGTTTTCCATATTTCTGTATTTGTAATTATTGGAATCTGGAGCACCGTATTTTCGACAAGAAAGTGAAATTACAGAAGTAAAGGCATTCATGTAATTATAGCAATGAATAAATGTTGCTCACAATAAATGAACACATCAGTAAATGAAGCCACTCTCCTAGCCAACTTAGAGGGCGAGGAAACAGTATACAAGGTAGAATGAAGAAGTTACAAGAATATTAGGGCGAGAGAAACAAGACACATACATTAAAGAGACTACATGTGTTGCCCATGCAGCATGATCCCTATCTCGGTCTGTCTAGCATAATCCAAAGAAAAGTTAACACCAGTTCATCAAACAGCAGGTAGTACCGTCTAGTGACATACGGTTGTGGTAGCTCAGTCATATCTGACTAAGACCTGACACTTACACGTATACTAGTGCGAGAAGAAATAGTTTACAAGACAAAACGTAAAAGCTGAAAGTGCACTGGAGCAAGAGGAAATAATTTTAAAAACAATGAAGAAGCTACAAATATTTTGGAGTGAAAGAACAAGAAACGTACAAGAAGTTGCAACTATATAGGAACGGGAGAATGCGTAAACAAAACATATTAAAGAATCTTGATCTATATTGTAGCAAATGTAAACAGTATATAAGACAGAGTGAAGAGGCTACAAGTGAATTAGAGAAAGTATAAACAGTATTACATAATAATAATAATGAATGCAATAAATAAACTACAGAAAGTACATGAAAGAGAATGAAACTGTTATATAAGACCCAGTTAAGAAAAGTTAAGTGCCTTAGGGATTTGAACTCTATCCCTACACATGAAACTATCATTCTGTATAAGGAAACTAATGTAAGAAAAAGGACGTCAACAGACAGTGAAACCCAACATTGTCTTCTAGCTGTACGTTTGTTCAACAGGTTTATCTAGTGAGTCGTCTAATTTCCACTGCTTAGTGAATCCAGTGTGTTTCGTCTATGCATCTATTTAGCCAGCGTTTCCAACATATCGATCTTTAAATTTTACTGTGTATTTAATCCAGCCACATAACACTTACCTCCCTCTAAGGAAATCATTGGTTATGTTATGTTTTCAATTGTTCCAAGAACTTGTTGTTTTCCATTGTGTTAATGTGATACTGGTCATTATTGTCCCTGTCTTTGTTTGGACAAGGTTTAGTATAGTGAAGGCAAACTGCTTTGCTAGAGGCCCAGAAGAATCAACATTGGCAATAGACGCGTGTGTTTTCATGGAGAGAACAAACACTCGTACACAGCCGGACGTGCTCTTAAAGCCGATGTAAGAATATTTTGCACTGTTATTACCATTCCGTGCCATCTCCGCAGTGGCGGTTGGCGGTAATGGCAAAGTCTGGCATTAACATACTTGCCTTAGATAGGGGATACACCATTTCGATATAACTGATGCTGGAGATACCGTATGATGATAATCAATGTGATATGAGATACACCGTACGGAGATAGTGACCTTAGATATTGGATATTCCATACAAGGATAATGACCTGTGATATGGGATACACCGTATGGAGATAAACGCCTGCGATATGGGATACACCATACAAGGATAATGGCCTGAGATATGAGAAACATCGTATGCAAATAATGACCTGAGATATGGGATACACCGTATAGGGATAATGACCTGAGATATGGGATACACTATACAATGATAATGTCCTGAAATATGGGATACACCATACCATGATAATAACCATATATATGGGATACACAATATGGAGATAATGCTTTGAGATATAGGATACACTGTACAAGGATAATAACAAGAGATATGGGATGCACCGTACAAGGATAATGACCTGAGATATAGGATACACCGTATGGAGATAATGATCTAAGAAATGGGATAAACTGTTTGAAGATAATGACTTGAAAGAGAGGATGCACAGTATGAAGATATCCTGAGATAAGGTGTGCACGGTATTATAATACTAGCTAGAGGTAGGGTGTGCACTGTATGTAGATAGCATGAGACAGACGAGAAATGAAAAAGGTTGAAATGCAGTAAATCGCTAAACATGCGTGAGTAAATCAGCATTTAAATAACGTCGAATTGATCAGCTGGTGTTTGTATGGGCTATCTGGAATATGAAATAAGGAGTTAATATATTGCATTTCCCTACATCTATTGAAATCATCGTCCATCTGCCTGTACCTGTAGATAGACGTCGCCGACGCAAACGTCAGCCATCGGCCTGCATCTGCAGGGTGTTGATAGGAAACTACGCTGATTATGTCATGGGCGTGTTCAAGTGAGAGGTCGACGTCCGTGTTCGCCGTCTCGCTAACTGAGGGAACGAATGAACGAAGAAACGAACTTTATTATCAAAGGGTTAGCATTGGGCTCACAGGCCCATCTTACATGCTGCCATTCTTATCTATCACTTTCATATATGATTTCATCCATACATCACTTATGAGGTAGATAGACTTCTGAGATAGAAAGGATGGAAAGGATACAGAATGAAGCTATGCGCATTATTCTTGGATGTACAAGAGATACAGCATGCAGGGCGATGCGCTACCTTCTTGATTTTCCAACCATTGAAGAGAGAATACAAGTTTGCAGGGCACGCGCCTACCTCAGAATTAACGCAAACACACAACATCCACTGCATAGTGAAATTAGGAAGGTGAAGGGCAGCAGGTTAAAAAGAGGACGGTCGTGGATGGGTCAAGCCGAAGACATTCTTCAACAGGTGTGTTCACTTGAGGACTTAGAACCTAGCGAGGAGTGGGTGCAAGTGCCAACAGACTTCTGCACATCCTTTTCAGTTTGCATCCAACTAGATAGAAAATGCAGACAAGAAAATCCGGCTGCTGTTGAGGCTGAAGTACAAGCGTTGATTTTCGAGAATTTGCTAGACGATGACGCGGTCATCTACACAGATGGGTCGGTCGTCCGACATGTGAGAAGCTCATGGGCCTTTACAGCTCGGGCCGGAGGGAGAATTGTGAAGGAGGACTCTGGTGCTTTCACTGAAACCACAAGTAGCCTGACCATGGAAGTCATGGCAGTAAGTAAAGCAATAACATGGCTCGAGACACAGACATTCACCAGGGCTTGTTTCCTTAGCGACTCAATGAACATGATCAAGAGGATAGAGGAGGGGTCGATCCGAAGAGAATGGTTGCTGCCTCTGAAGCGGTCTCGGCTGGCAAAGATTAGTTTCATCTTCGTGCCAGGGCATGCGGGAGTACAAGGAAATGAGCGGGCTGACAAGCTCGCAGGTGAGGCTACTGTGGAGGGCGGACGCGCCATGGACCAGGCTGACATTCTGAATGCTCTACGTGATGTGAGACTTTTGCGAGAACCAAGTGATGACTGTGAATCTACAACAATGGCCAGACTGCTAGAGCATCAAATTAAAAGAGGTGTGGCCAAACAAGAACACTACGCAGGAAGCCAAAGAAGATTGATAAACCAACACAGAACTGGCGTCGTTAGCCGCTACACGCTGCGGGATTTGCTGAGGAGGGGATCCGAGCACTTATGGACTGAATGGTTCGATGTGCAGCGAGGATGATCTGTCGACTAACTAACTAACTAACTAACTAACTATCACTTATGAGGAAAATCAAGGACAACAGCAAGAATATCAATACGTGCATTTAAAAAATTTGGAAAATGTACCACAATCTTTACATGACTGACTACTATTAATGATTGGTGTGGTAATTGTTATTAGCTAAAAGAGACATATTGTGCTACTAATATGAGTTTGGCTGTTATACTAATGTTTATTATTATTATTAAAGTAGTAAGTATTATATACTCAGAAAGTGTGCGAATAGTTTGCAATTATATGTATAGGGATAGGTGATTTCTTTGATATTTTGTGCGGAAGATTGTTCCACGACTGAGCTGCAGATTACACTGAACTCGTTTCATAGGCTTCCAGACATGTAATGTATTTAGTGTTTGCTAAGTATTGCGTTGTATTTAAACAAAGGCCACTTTGTAACTTGGACCATTCCAATGCAGCATTTTGTAAATTAGCGTGTCCTTAATGACAATTATGAGGTTTCGAAGTGGTAGTAGCTGAAGGCGTTTGTATAAGCTAGGATTTCAAGTTATATGTTTACAATAAATTAAACCCATAGCCCTTTTCTGGAGTGAGTAGAGTCGCTTGGTGATTAAACTGGAACAAACGCCCCAAATCGTAGAGCAATAGTTTGTTTTCAGAGCGTTTGAAAATGGGAATTAAAGAATATATTTTATATAACGAGGCTCAATGCTTTGTGCTCAATTATGGGCATCAGGCTGGTCATCTATTCCTCTGCGCTTTCAGGCCTAGAAAATGTGACTGCCCTATTACACTACGGCCAATGATAGGTTCCTGCTTTGGGACAAGATTTAAAAAAAAAAAATATTACCCTCAGATTCTCTAAGGTCTATATGGGGTATATTGATTATTGTATAGTTGTGAACTCTGCCGTCCCATTTTGTAGGTCCCATTCCAGCTTGAAATTTATCAGAATTACATATGGTGTTAAAAAACTGGCGTATAGCATGACCTGCTATAACCGAACCATGTTTTCACACACACACACACACACACACACACACACACACACACACACACACACACACACACACACACACACACACACACACACACGCACACATGTTAATGTTTATATTAGTTTCGATAGTACATCACCTAAATAATGTTTGTTTGTCAATTAGATTTGGCGAGAATTACTAAATGTATGCCTTTTTACTTTATATCTCCTTACAGCAATCTACAGAAGGGAGAAGACAGAACGAAAAGAAACCCTCGCCGTTGTTGTACACATCCCATAGAGTACGATGGAGTTTGCAACATATAACTATACCAACACCAACCACTCAGTAATGACGTGGCCAACAAAACCGACGACGTCATCTAGCCTAGACAACGTTAACCTCACTTTCCTGGATCAGAACGAGACGTCATGGGAAAGTGTGTACAACGTCACCGGAAGC
>OY992878.1:19390828-19408328 GCA_963921405.1 Cepaea hortensis | reverse complement strand
AAGGCAACACACGCTATACCACCACGACTGTATATACGGTGCCATTCGTAGCATCTACTATTCAACTAATCCCATCGCTGCACGAAGTGTCCAGGAGTTGCCCCGTCAACTCACTTGCCTCCGCTCAATGACCACCGCCACCTATTTGGACTCTAACATCAACATCTAGAAGTCACTCAGTCTGCCGATGATTTTACTCCATGCCACAGTTTCAGTCCATCCATCGTCATTTATCTTGGTCTGCCTCTTTTCGGGTGGCGGGATAGGGGTATTCCATATCAAAGGAGAGGTAAGGTGCCTCCTTCCCTCCGCTAGCCTACGGGAACCCTTGGGCAAGGTGGAGTACCCGTTTAGCCCCCCGATCAGGGTTACGTGAAGCCATTGGTGCTGGTGGTGGATGAAGTTGAAGAGCAGCCGACAGATAGTTGTAGGTTATGGTCTCCAGCTTCACGACGGTAGGCAGAGGATCTCTTTTTGGGAGACAATGGCTACGGCCATCGACCAGTATGGTCACTGCAAGGAAGGAAAGCAATGGCAAACTACTTTCTTTACAAATGCCAAGAATATCATGTACTGCAGTCTTATCGATAATCAGAGAAACGGCGTAAATGGGTGCTCCATATGAGCAGCCTCGGCCGGTAGGAGTAATTATGTGCACCAGGTGTCTCCAGACCGTTATCAGGCGACTGAGTGCAAAAGAATATCAACATTGAAAGTAGGAACTTGGGCATTATGACATTTGAGGAATATATAATAATCTATTCTGATGGAGAGAAACAACAGCGAGGAGTAGAAATTATAATGGATACAGAGAGAGCAAAATCGATCAAAGGATATTGGACTGTTTCAGACAGAGTGTTACTGGTGAAGTTGAATGGAAGACCTTTTGATGTCAACGTCATACAAGTTTATGCACCAACAGCAGACAGTAGTGATAACAGCATTGATGAATTTTATAATGATTTAGAGAAAGCCTTCAAGAAATACAAGAATTCTGAAGTAAACATCATAATGGGTGACTTGAATGCCAAAGTTGGAAATCAACAGGACGGATGCATAGTAGGCAAGTATGGACTAGGGGAAAAGCATGAAAGAGGTTGCATTCTAGTACAGTGGGCAAAAGAGCAAAATTTGATTATTGAAAACACCTGGTTTCAACAGCACCCAAGGAGATTATGGATAAGGATGAGTCCTGATCATAAGGTCAGAAATCAGATCGATTACATCCTCATCAACAGAAGATTACGAAATGCCTTAAAAGTCGCAAAAACAATATCTAGCGCAGACTGCTACAGCGACCATAGATTAATCTTAAGCAATTTACATATAAAAGTAAAGAAAGTAAAATATTCACCAAGAAACACAAAATTTGATCTACAAGCACTGAAGAGTGAGTAAATAAAAAATAAATTCAAAGTAGAGGTAAAGAACAGATTCGATGCATTGTCCGATATGGAAATATTATTTCAAGACGTCAGTGACCAATGGGAAATTTTTAAGAAATCAGCAACCAAGCTGCAGAAACAACCATTCCAAAAATAAAGATAATAGGACGCAAGAAATGGATGACGGAAGACATCTTAAAACTCATGGAACTAAGAAGAAATAACAAAAATAACAAGGAAAAATATGAAGAGATTCACAGGAAAATTAGGAAGCTATGCAAAGAGGCTAAAGAAACATGGCTTGAGGAAAATTGCAAAGAAATTGAACATCAACACAACACCCGAAATACCAAATTAATGCACAAAAGAATTAATGACATCACTAATAAAAGAACACACACATCAACGGGTTGCCTAAACACCAAAGATGGCAAAATCATTATAGAAAAAGATCAGATTTTACATGCGTGGTCAGATTATGTGAAAGATTTTTATGATGATACAAGAGAAAAACAATATAATCATCGGAATAATAATGAAGGACCATCAATTTTGAAGATAGAAGTTCAGAATGCTCTGAAAACTGGCAAGACCCCGGGTACAGATAACATCACAGTAGAAATGATCAATGTCTTAGAGGAATATGGAATAAACCAAGTCACCAGGCTGCTGAACGCAATATACGATACTGGAGATATACCTCCTGAATTATGTAATTCTATATTTATTGCAATTCCGAAGAAATCAGGAGCCATGGAATGCGATCAAATTAGAACAATTAGTATAATGAGCCACATCACAAAGATTCTGCTGAGAATTATCATGCAAAGAGTTAAGAAGAAAATACAACCCGAAATAGGAGAACTATGTGGGTTTGTAGAAGGCAAGGGCACAGTAAATCCTGTGTATATACTGAGAACAGTAATTGAGCGTTCTATAGAAGTAAACCAAGATCTATATCTTTGCTTTATTGACTATACAATAGCTTTCGATAAAGTGAGGCATATCGACATGATAAGGATGCTCGAAGATCTACAAATTGATGGAAAAGACTTTAGACTTGTATAAAAGATATATTGGAAACAACAATCTGCCATCAGAATTGATAACGATGAAGGTCAATATCAGCCTATTATGTGAAGCGTGGACAACAAGCAGTCAAGCGGAAAAACAACTAATGGCTGTGGAAATGTGGTTTCTGATGAAAATGCAAAGAATACCATGGACCAACGAACAAGGCCTCCAAGAAACAAATGAAGATCGTAAACTGATTAGAGTCATTAGACGTAGGCAGTCAACATTTTTTGGGCACGTTATGAGAAGAGATGAATTGGAGAACTTGATGACAACTGGAAAGATAGAAGGGAAGAGAACAAGGGGAAAACCTAGAAGCAAATACCTGGATGGCTTGGCCACGTGGCATGGTCGAGACAGGAACACAGAGCTGATCCACGACTCTGGTGATCGAGTGAGATGGCAGAACATTACCGCCCACGCTTACCGGCATGGCACATGATGGATGGATGCCTCTTTTCACACTAATCTCTCCAGCTGTCACGGTATTCTCATTTGTCTCTTTTCTCACTATATGACCAGAGAAAGCTCGCTTTCTTAATTTTGTATATAATGTTTTCGTTTCATTAGCCTCTTCCATTGTTATTTATTCTAGCAGTTCATGGTATTCGCCTCACACATGCACTTACACCCACCAACCCACACAACACAGACACATATAGCTAGGGAACCATAACATAACATAACATAACAAAACATAACATAACGTAAAGTAAAGTAATATAATATCATAGCATAGTACACCAAAGAACAGCACAGCACATCACAACACTGCATAGCATAGCATAGTAATATAGTCTATATCTATAAAAGGCGATGTGTGTATGTATGTATGTATGTGGGTCTGTTCTTTATGCGTTCGCGAACGGTCCATCCGATTGAGATGAAATTTTCTACACGTCTTCTTCTCATTCCAGTTCAACCAACTGTCATAGTTTTATCTATCAGCTATCAGCTATTACCTTACTAAAATTTAATTTTGTAATTACATGACTGAACATAAGAAAATATAAAACAAGGGACATAACGTTTAGTAGCATTGTTATATCTTAAGTTAAGTCCCCTGGCTATAGATAGATCTATGTTTTTTACGGGAACGGGCCGAACATAGATAGATAGATAGATATATAGATAGATAGATAGATAGATAGATAGATAGATAGATATATAGATAGATAGATAGATAGATAGATAGATAGATAGATAGATAGATAGATAGATAGATAGATAGATAGATAGATAGATAGATAGATAGATAGATAGATAGATAGATAGATAGATAGACAGACAGACAGACAGATCCCCGCCAGGGCCTGGGCGAAGCCGGGCCGGGTCAGACAGACAGACAGACAGTCGGGAACGGGAACTTAAATGACTACTTATATGAATTAAATGAGGTGCTCCCCACCAGGGACTGGGTGAAGCCGGGCCGGGTCAGACAGACAGACAGACAGACAGACAGACAGATCCCCGCCAGGGACTGGGCGAAGCCAGGCCGGGTCAGACAGACAGACAGACAGTCGGGAACGGGAACTTATATGACTACTTATATGAATTAAATGAGATGCTCCCCATCAGGGTCTGGGCGAAGCCGGGCCGGGACAGACAGACAGACAGACAGATAGACAGACAGACAGACAGACAGATATATAGTCGGGAACGGGAGCTTATACGACTACTTATATGAATTAAATGAGATGCACCAGGGACTGGGTGAAGCCGGGCCGGGTCAGACAGACAGATAGACAGATAGACAGATAGACAGATAGACAGATAGACAGACAGACAGATAGACAGATAGTCGGGAACGGGAACGGGATCTTATATGACTACCTATATGAATTAAATGAGATGCTCCCCACCAGGAGCTGGGCGAAGCCGGGCCGGGTCAGACAGACAGACAGACAAGCAGACAGACAGACAGACAGACAGACAGACAAACAGATAGATAGATAGATAGATAGATAGATAGATAGATAGATAGATAGATAGATAGATAGATAGATAGATAGATAGATCCCCGCCAGGGCCTGGGTGAAGCCGGGCCGGGTCAGCTAGTATAGCATAAAACATAAACATAATTGCTATTTAAAGTTAGTTGCATGTCCTTTACAGTATGTCGCACCAAACCAACATTTTATGTTTGTCTGTGATATACTAGACAATTTTCACGTTCGGCAGTTTGCCATAGTTTTATGAACTACCGACGTTTATAACATCGAAATCTACGCAAACCGGTCTGTTTCCAAACTGCCCATAGCTGGTTTCTAATCTTCTACCGCGGTATGTGGGAGAACCGTGAAAACCGTTCATTTTCCCTAAGCCACAGACGATAATTAGACAATAGAGTCCTAGAAAAAACTCACACTTTACTGACACAAGAGTCAAGGAAGACAGAGGATGTATCAACATTTTAAACACCCCAGGCCCTCTGACGAATAGTAAGACACAACCGGATGGTATTTAACATTGGTCAATAAACACGTCGGCTTGCACAAGACATTTGTATGTGATAGACTTTATGGCTACTTGGTTTTATGTAGAAAATGACAGACATTGAACTGAAAAGATTAATCAACTTGAGGATTTTCTGAAACTTGTCAACAGTTCCTGGGAGCATAAAAGGCCGGACTTCCTGTTTAAGGCCTTAGTAACGCCAATATGCACCGTACGACTTTAGACAAATGCACCATGTGTAATCACGATGAAAGAGCCCGAAAGATATTTAAAGTGCTGTTGTATGTTGGTAGAGCAAATAGATGGATTGAACTCGTTATATAAATCTAAATGTTTTGAAGGGTGCTAAAACTCAAGGAGAGGTCAGTGTGGCCGGGTAGTTTGACGAACTCGAGTAAAACTTGTTTGCGCTGGTGGCAGGGTAATGGGTTCATTGCACACAAGGCCAGTTGGCCTTGAACGTTGACTTGTCGTTCAGAAAGCGGCTGAATGTAAAACTGCCTAGAACATCAACCATAGTTGCTCGCAATACCCTGCAAATAACATGCAACATGTGTTTAAACAAACTGGCAATTTATCACAAACAGGCAAGTTATCACAAACATCAGAAAGATGTAGTCCCCATCAGTGGCCGCACTATGAGAGATCATGTTGTGACAAACTGACAGATTTGTGGAAAGAAACATTGAGAAAGACGAAGCGAGAAGTTTCCTGACAGCCTTTTGTCGTGGCGCGGAAAAGTGCCAGTGCACCACGAAATGATACATTCTTTGGAGATCACAAGATATAGAGAAGCGTGATCACCCGCGCCATTCAATAAGACACCTGCTGAAGACGATGGTGATCACGGAATATGTAAAATAATTGGTAATTCACTTTAAATAAACAATACATAAACCGAGATAAGCTTTCGTTGCACTAGGAAATTTGTGAAGTTCAAAAATAATTAAACATAAGCACCAAACTTAGAATATTTAACTGTAATATTAATTCACTACTGGAAACGCAGAGGTGTTTCCAAGGCACCAGGGCCAGGTTTTATACTGGCCAAGACCTACTAGCACGTCCTAGTCGGGGTCCTGGCTAACGTAGTAGGATCGCTGTTCTTCCGAAGTCGGAGAGTGTCTGCCTGCACGGCGAGGAACCACCAGTCTGCACACCAATAAGCCAGACATGGGACAACGGATACTCACGCAAACCTCAGTCCGGTATGACATCACACTGATGTTGGACAACAGGATGTCTTCATCCGACATACAGGACTTCACGCTGGAGTTCACAGCCAGTGAACAAAACAGGCAAGCAATTCACTACTGCAATACGGATCATGCTGGTCTCCCTGGTCTTGGGATTTACACGAATTTCTCCGTATTCCCGTATACTCTCATGGGTAACGTGACGTGCGCGAGAATTGGTAGCGGTTCTCTCTGCGTCGGTAACTTATAGAGCATGTGAGCTGGTCGCTTAGAAAGCAATGGTAAACTACTGAGCGTAATCTTGCCAAGAAATCAACAATCAGCTGATAGATGCTGATGTTGACAGAGATGTCCTGTAAAGGATATGCGAATATATATATATATATATATATATATATATATATATATATATATATATATATATATATACCGGTGTGTGTGTGTGTGTGTGTGTGTGTGTGTGTGTGTGTGTGTGTGTGTGTGTACGGATCAAAGCAATAGAGAATGATTGAAAGATTTACTAAAAAAAAAACAACCACATTCATGAATGGATACTTTCGCAGAATAAGGGATACTTAAACGGTATAACAAAATCACCAATGTGGAGCGCAAGGAGAGAACTAAACACATTCTGGTGAATAAATAGTTGAGGAATAAACGCTGGCAGTGTAAAACACATTCAGAAAACCTGAGGATAGTATGACTAGACACTTTCTTATCTGGAAACACAGAGTTAACGAAATAGTGTGAGACCTAAAACACTCGGAGAAGAGAATTCAAAACAGATGAACAGTGTGGTGAGACTACGGACAGAGCTGTAAGGGATAGCAAAGGATAAAATAGATGTGGTCGTATGCTGTGATGATAAACTTTGCTAAGTATTTTCCCATTGGCTTTCGTGTGCTTCCATTACGTTTTCTAAGGATGGATATTTTCATTCTGGCTTTTTTTTACTGCTTTGCTTATGTGCTTTTTCCATGGTAGCCTTTATCAACGTGTATGATATTATCAGGTATATTGGTTTTGCATCTTCTCTTAAGCGTATTCCATTTATCTGTATGCTGCCTGCCTTTTGTTTTGGAGAGAGGGTAAATAGAGTGGTGCTGCACTTGTCAATGTTTATGCTGACACACCATCTATTTGCCCATGCATCTAATGCATCTACAGATCTTTGTTCATTTTTGCTCCATATGACCATATCTTCAGCTTACGTTACCTCTTTATCCCCACCCTGGGGTACACCATAACGCAGACGTACTTTCTTGCCTTTGAGTCCGTCTATGACCTATCTGTACTCGGACTCTTCTGGTGTGCAAGTGTGTTTTCACCAATTTTTACCTTCTTCCATTGGCTGTATTGTTTCTCAGTTTCACCATCACACCTTCTTTCCAGACTTTTCAAAGGTTTTCTTTAGATCTATCCGTGCCGCGAGCATCAGTTTCTTCTCTTGGAATGCATCCTCAATTTCTTGAGAAAGGTAGGTTGTCTTATCTTCCGTAATGTAACACTGCCTAAAGTCACCCTGCTGTGGTACAAGAATGTTATAATTTTCAATGTATCACTGCAGTCGTTGACTAATGATGCGCTCCATTGTTTTGCAGAGAACGAACGAACGAACGAGCTAACGAACGAACGAACGAGCGAACAAACAAACTTTATTTTCAAAGGGTTAAGAATTGGGCACGCAGGCCCGTCTAACATTCTGCCCTTCTATCACTCTCTTTCATACATTATTTCATTCACACATCATTCAAGGCTAACAGAGAACAGCAACAATATAAAAGATATGCATTATAAAGGCATGGGCAACATGCGAACATTAAAACCACACGACTCAGTAATATTAGCTAATGGTGTGACACTTGTTATTAGCGATGTGGAATATACTGGCCTACCAAAAGGGGACTGGCTGTTATACTAGTGTTTTGTTATTATTATTATTATTATTATTATTATTATTATTATTATTATTATTATTATCATTATTTCTATTATTAAGGGGGAGGGTAATCCATACTGAGATAGTGTTAGAATAATTTGCGATTATATGAATAGGGATTGGTGATGCCTTTGATTTCTTGTGGAAGATTGTTCCACAGCTGAGCTGCAGAGTACGTTAAGCTTGTTTTGTATAAGGCAATTCTAGGCTTCGGAATGTGTAATATATTTAAACGTTTACTGTGTCTAGCATTATATTTAAACAATGGCCAAAGGTAATTTGGGGCATTCCGATGTAGGATTTTGTGAATTAGTTTAGCCTGATTGAAAAGCAGGCGTTTGCGGAGTAGTAGTAACTGAAGGCGTTTATGCAGGCTAGGATTGTCAGATAAATGTTTGCTATAAATTAGACTCATGGCCCGTTTCTGGAGTGATTATAGTCCCTTGGTATTTGAATTAGAATAACCGCCAGATTGTACAGCAGTGGTCAAAATGTGTCTGTATATGAGAAGTATTAAGAGACAGCTGGTGAGGTTAACTGGTCTGTAGCTCGAGGCCCTGGAACTGTTTTTCCTTGACTTTAGGAGAGGTATCATGATCGCTTCTCTCCAGGCTTGTGGAACACTGCCTAAGGTTCTAGAACACTGCCTAGCCAGTTCTACTCCAAAGGAAGGTGGTGCTAAGATGCGGGAGTTGGTCTTCTGAGCCGATAACGATATGTCCAGGATTGCCGCAGGGTTCACCACTGTCACCAGTACTATTCAACGTGTATACGGTGCCGATCACTGAACAACAGTTGGATGGGAGGGGTAGGACTCTATCATTCGTTGACGACATCCTCGTGTATCGACAGGGTCGAGATAGACAGGCGGTTGCCAACTATATGCAGGGCGAACTAGATCGAATTTCCTCATGGTGTGCTGATGCCGATGCCCTTGTCAACCCTGCAAAGGCAACGGTTACATGGTTCTCACTAAACAACCATATTGTGAAAACAGACCTGCCGGCAGTAAGAATGGATGGGAGCATTCTGAGTAGAACCCAGTCAATGACATATCTTGGCGTGAGGCTTGATCGTAGCCTGTCCTTCAGAGATCATGTCGATTATGTCATAACGAAGGCTCGAAAAGGTTTGGCAGCAATGAGAGTCATGGCAAGTGCCAATATCGAGCAAAGACTGCTATTACTTCTGTTCCAAGGACTTGTGCTTTCACGCATCGAGTATGCCCTGGCCATCCTCACTGTCAGCCCTACACAGATTGGAAGACTTGAAAAGGTACAAAACGAAGCCATGCGCATCATTTTGGGCTGCACGAGAGACACCAGCTGTGTAGCAATGAGATACCTCCTTGACTTCCCGACAATGGAACACAGGATCAAGATCTGGAGAGCTCGTGCATACTTAAAAATAAGTGCAGATGAGCAGCACCCTCTGCATGACGCTGTATTCAGAGAAAAGGGTGACAGGCTAAAGAGGGGCAAATCATGGATGGGTCGGGCGGAAGATGTCGTCGGACAGGTCTGCAGTCTTACCAGTATCAACCCCGGCAAGGAATGGGTGCCGGTGCCTCCAGCTTTTAAGTGTACCTTCTCCTGCATTATCACACTCGACAGACGGTGCAGAGAGCAGAACCCTGCCGCTGTCAATGCAGAGGTTAACGCGCTCATCTATGATCACCCAGATAGCCCCGAAGTGCTCATCTATACAGATGGATCTGTTGTAAAGCAGCAGAGAAGTGCGTGGGCATTTACAGCCCGCTCAGCGGGCCGAACCGTTCAAGAATCCAGTGGTGCCCACTCCATGACCACGAGCAGCATGACGATGGAGGTGATGGCAGTTACACAGGCTTTCATATGGCTGGAATCACAGCATTATACCAACGTGTGTGTACTAAGTGATTCAATGAGCATGATTCAGAAGGTCGAAGCTGGATCTGTACGTAGACAGTGGACTGAGTCGCTGCGGAAGTCTGTTGTCCGCAAATTCACCTTCATCTTCATCCCGGGGCATGCGGGAGTCGAGGGAAATGAACGAGCTGATAAATTGGCTGGCTCTGCACCCCCTGTAGATGGCCAGCCCATGGATCGTGCCGATGTTATTAACGCCCTTAAAGATATGGCGAGAACAGAGGATTTTGACGCCAGTGATTCCACATCGCTTTCCAGGATGAAAGACCTGGGAGTAAGAATCGGCACAGCCAGACGCGAGAGGTACATCGGGAAAACAAAGCGCCTCGTCAACCAACACAGAACTGGCACTATTAGCCACCGGACGCTGATGCATATGCTGGGGGGAGGATCTGAGCACCTATGGACATGTCCGGAGTGCAACGAAGATACCCCAACTGATAACTAACTAACTAACTAACTAACTAGCTCCTAGCTGGGTTTGGCCTCTGCTTGCTTTATGCACACTTCCACATCATTACAACTGTGTCTAGTTCACTACACCAGTACTGTTTGTATTGTGTGCGAGATCCTCATATTACTGTTTCTCGTGCTGCCTGTAATATGCATCTGCCGAACTCTTCAACTACTTTATTTGTCTTTATCTACGAGGGTAAGTTAATATGTAAGCCACAAATGGCTGTAGAAAAATAACTAAATATGATAACAACTTGAAACCAGTTTATTTTTATACATACATTGTCCCTTTATTTCTCAACATATTTTCCATAGGGGATGGACTCCCTGTGGTCATATTAGTGTCCTAAACCTGTGACTGGCCTAGCAAGCCGGCAGGGGATCTTCATACTGCTCGTAGAAAAGCTAAGAAGTATAAACGGACTGACCCAAACGGATATCGACCCGGCAATGTTAATGGACCACGAGATAGATCAGCGACTCAAAAAATAGGCACAATGAAAGTCTGTGGTTTCAATAGTAAAGAAGAAGAGCTTATAGAAACAGTGGAAGAGAGGAAAATTGGACTGATGGGAATAACGGACACCAGAACAAAGGGGAAAGGATGCAAGGAGCTTCACCGCAGTTACACGTTTGTTTATTCTGGAGTAGAACAGCAAGAAAGGGCAAGACACGGTGTTGGAATAGTCATCGAACCACGGCTTGCAAGAGGAATACTAGAAATAAAATATATATCAGAAAGAATCATAACAGTGAGAATAAAAGAACAAACAATTACAATATATGTACAAATATACGCACCATGTAATGCAAACAATAATGAGCAAGAATGCGAGGACTTCTACGAAGACATACATGACGTGCTAAATAAAATAGATAAGCAGGACAACATCATAGTTATGGGAGACTTCAATGCAAGACTAGGACATAACAGAGTGGGCATAGAAAAACATCTGGGAGCATTTGGAGATCAGCAAAATGAAAAGAATGATAACGGAAGTAGACTATTGGAGCTTTGCAGCCAACACGACCTCTATATAACAAACACATTCTATAAACATAAGGATTCACAAGTATACACCTGGTATAAATGGAACGATCTAGATACTAAAAGCCAAATTGATTTTATATTAACAAGAAACTACAGAAAGAGAAATATATTAGATGCAAGGGCAGTGCCCAATTTCAGTATAAATACAGATCATAAAGCAGTCGTTGCCACAATAAGAACAATCAGAAGAAGAAAACAAATAGCAGGAAAATACATGTCATGCGAATCAGTAAACTTAAAAAACTTTAAAGACGAGGCAGTAAGAGAAAATTATGAGAAAGAACTAACTGAACTCTTTGAAAAATTACCTGCAGAAAGATAAACAGTGGAAGAAGAATGGGAAATGTTCAAATCAAGCATTTTAAATACTGCAAAAATAACATGTGGAACCATGAAAAAACGCAAAACACGGTTAAAGAAAATAACAAGTTGGTGGAACGCAGAAGTAAAGGAAGCGGTAAAAGACAAAAAGGAAAAATATAAAAAGTGGTTGAAGAGCAAACAGGAATGTGATTACATAGAATATAGAATAGCGAGAAGACATGTGAATAGAATAGTAAAGAGAGAAAAACAAAAAGACTGGGAAGAGTATGGAGAAACCATAAATAAAAACTACAATGAGGCAACTAGAAACTTCTACAAAAAGATAGGTGCAATGCGAGCCAGAGGAGAACCCTTTGACCCAACTGAAATAATTAACAGCGAAAATGGAGAACCAATAAGTGAACAAAAACAAATCCTAATAAGATGGAAGCAGTATTTCGAACAACTTCTCAACATCCCATCAGATGTCACAGGAATTCAAGAGACCTATACAGATGTCACCGAAGAACTAGAACCAGACATACTGAAAGAAGAAATTATAGAAGCCATCAGATTAGCCCCATTGAACAAATCACCGGGACAGGATGAAATACCAAATGAACTAATTAAAGCAGCAAGAGAAGTAGGAACAGCTTGGCTACATAGACTATTCAACCATGTTTGGGTAGAAGAAAAGACACCACGAGACTGGGGAAACGCCATAATTATCCCAATTTGGAAAAACAAATCCCAGCTAAGCGAAACACAGCTTGGATTTAGGAAAAAAAAGGATGCATTTTTACTCTTAGACAACTTATAGAAAAATCAATCGAATTCAATGAAACACTCTACTTAGCCTTTGTCGACCAAGAAAAGGCATTCGATAGAGTAGATAGAAACACGCTGTGGGAAATCCTTAAACAATATGGAGTGAGTACACATCTAACAAACCCATGTAGAAGTTTATACAACAACAGTGAATGCATAGTGAGAGCAACTGGAGGACACTCAGAACCCTTCACCATAAGATCTGGAGTACGACAAGGTTGTGTCCTGTCCCCTCTCTTATTCATAACATATATAGACAACATATGTAAAGAAACCAGCCAAGCAGAGACAGCAAGAATACCGCATGACGAGAACACAGAAGAAGAACCATCTGCAAATCTGACCATTAGAGAACTCCTGTTTGCGGATGACCAAGCACTAATAGCAAAATCAGAAGCTGAATTACAAGACCACATGAATAGTCTAAACGAAATGTGTAGGGAACATATCATGAAAATTAGCACAAGCAAAACAGAGGTAATGACTATAACTAAAGAAGAACAAACAACAACAATTCACCTAAACGAACATCCCTTGAAACAAGTAAAGAGTTTCAAGTACCTAGGAAGTATATCATCAAATGGCAGATCAGAAGACGAGATCGAAAATAGGTGCAATAAGGCAAATCAACTCATTGGACAAATGGCACCAATACTAAAGAACAAACATGTATCAATAACTACTAAGAAAGCACTTTACAACACAATCTTCCTGCCAACTCTATGCTACCAATGCCAAACCTGAACAATGACAGAAAAAGAGAAAAGAAAAATCACAACAACAGAAATGAGGATCCTGAGAAGAATACTCAACGTATCAAGAAGAGATAAGATCAGAAATGAAGAAATCAGGACTAAAGTGGGGGTTAAAGAAGCACTAGATTTTATCAGAAAACAGCAAGTCAAATGGTTTGGCCATGCAAGTAGGTTACCAGTCAACAGCATACCACAACAAGCAATGATGTACAGACCAGGTGGAATCAGAGGAAGAGTCCGACCACGTAAACGTTGGACGGAGGGAATAGCAGAGTCCATGGGAATATCGATATATGAAGCCCATACTCGGGCACTCTCACGAAGTTTGTACTTCACCTCGACACCGCAAGGTACAAGAGGAATATGATGAGATGAGATGAGATGAGATAATTTCCACCAACATTGATGCATTTATCCCATAGTTTTATCAGTCCTCCCAAATCGGCTGCATAAATCTGCGTGCCCGGTTTTCGTTTACCGGCCATCCACAGAACTGTGTGATTTACTTATTGACACGCCCTCGTATCGTTTTCTACCCAACTATGCACCGTTTTACCGGAAATCACTAGGGTTTAAGTCCACTGAAAACCCACCATGGCGGGAGACATTTCGCGAGGTACGCCGAAGTTGAATGTGAAGTGAAAACGTGGTTTAGAAAACATGGCACGCAGTTCTGTGCAGCCGGTTTGGGAGTACTGACAAAACGATGAGATAGGTAAGTGAATCGATGTTGGTCGAAATTATGTTCATAAATAAGGGGACAATGTATGTATAAAAATAAACTGGTTTCGTGTTGTTTTCATAGTTATTTTTCTACAGCCATTGGTGACTTACTTATTAACTTACCCTCGTGTGTTCAGATATCTAACCAGTATGCTGGTGTGATGCTTGTACAGTGAGAACATCTTCAAGGAACAACTGGAAAAGCTGCCATGATTTGTTCGCAGTCCAAGTTTTTGTGTGTGATAACAATATAAAGTAACACAAAGTAATTCAGCTTTACAGAACACAATTACTTAAAACACAGGACGCCGCGGTGACTAGCCTTCATCGGCAAACAAATACATACAGAAAACACAACATATAATCACGTTTAAGACACTACACTGACTACGTTAAGGCATAAGAAAGGGATGAGAAGAATACAAAAAAAAACAAACAAATGAGAACAATGAAAATGAAATAAAATATTGAAAACAAATGTGTTACTTATCTCAGAATCCCAGACTGTGATACACATTATTTTGTGTTATATTGTGATACCCATTACTTTGTGGTTTAAATTGATACCCATTACTTTGTGTTATTTCCACAGCTTTACCCCAGTTCAACTAATTTTATTCTTAGTCTTTAAAAAATAAATCGTATCTACAAAGAACCTAAGACCGCAATATCATTTGGAGCAGAGAAAGATATGAAATTATCTGTTGCCTAGAATGAAGGTTCTCACTGAGAATGTTTAGAAAATTTTCAGGGCTGCTTAACTTGAGCGAATACACAAAGGAATTGTTTAAAGAGTCTGCCTGCCTGCCTGCCTGCCTGCCTACCTGCCTGCCTGCCTGCCTACCTACCTGTCTGCCTGTCTGTCTGTCTGTCTGTCTGTCTGTCTGTCTGTCTGTCTGTCTGTCTGTCTGTCTGTCTGCCTGCCTGCCTGCCTGCCTGCCTGCCTGTCTGCCTGCCTGTCTGTCTGTCTGTCTGTCTGTCTATCTGTCTGTCTGTCTGTCTGTCTGTCTGTCTGTGTTTATGCTATTTAGCTAGTATTTCTGCGCGGCAGCAGAAAGAATAAATACAAAACTCACAAAGATACTTGAAGACAGGAAAAGGCCCGAAATGTTTCATAAAATACATTATAAATACATAATAATGTTATTATGTAAAATACACAGGCAACGCCATGTTTCGGTAAACAACGCTACGCTTCTATCAAGTCGTTAACAGACGAGAGAACTCGCTCTTCACTCAGCTTTACTTTCCTCAGTAATCAAATGAATCCCCTACACACCGCCCCAAACCTCTGTCTATTAATTTGTCGCCGGCTGCGTGGCGAATGTGCTACGTACGCAGTTCGTAATCCCGCATACCCGCGTTCTAAACACAGCTGTAGGCGATTTGGCAGCAGACCGCTTTACGTTGGTTGTTTATGAAATGGTATGGGTGCTGATCGTTCAGAAAGCCATGACAAACTATTGAACGTAATCAATCAATCAATCATGTGCCATGCCGGAAAGCGTGGGCGGTCATGATTCGCCATTTCACTCGATCACCAGAGTTGTGGATCAGCTCAGTGTTCCTGTCTCGTCCATGCCATGTGGCCAAGCCATCCAGGTATTTTCCTCTCGGTCTTCCTCTTGGTCTGTTCCCTTCGATCTTGCCAGCTGTCACTAAGTTCTCCAGTCCATTTCTTCTCATAACATGTCCAAAAAAATTTGACTGTCTACGTCTAATTTCTCTAATCAATCTACGATTTTCATTTGTCTCTTGTAGTACTTGGTCATTGGTTTTTCTATCTGTCCATGGTATTCTTTGCATTTTCCTCAGAAACCACATTTCTGCAGCCATCAGATGTTTTTCAGCTTGACTGCACATTGTCCAAGTTTCACATCCATACAAAAGAACAGGCTCTATGTATCCCCTCAACACTCTTTTTCTCGTTTCAATTGACATCATTTTATTGGTCAGAATGTTTTTCATCTTGCTAAAGGCTACTTTCGCAATGGCGATTCTTGTTCTTATCTCTTCAAGGCATCTGCCATCAGATGTTATGACTGTTCCGAGATAATTGAACCGATTCACTTGTTGAAGAATATTCCCATTTACTTGTATATTACATTGTGGTACTTCGTTCTTCCTAGTAACGACCATAACCTGTGTCTTCCTACAATTTAATTCCAACCCCAGCTGCTCACTGTGTACAACAACAGTATCTACTAATTGTTGCAGATCCTGTGCATTGTCTGCAATCAATACTGTATCATCTGCATATCTGATGTTATTTATGTTTCGTCCTCCAATGCTGATTCCATTTAGGTCTTCTACATTTCTGAAAATATTTTCACTGTATAGGGAAAAAAGATCTGGAGACATTACACATCCCTGCCTAACACCTCTCTTAATAGGTTGATATTGTCCTACTTCATTATCAATCCTTATGGCAGCTTGTTGTTTCCAATATATCTTCTTTATAAGTCTAGTGTCTTTCCCATCAATTTGTAGATCTGCAAGCATATCCACAATGTTGACATGTCTAACTCTATCAAAAGCCTTTGTGTAGTCAATAAAGCAAAGATGTATATCCTTATTTACTTCTAAAGCACGTTAAATAACTGTTCGCAGCATATACACAGCATTTACTGTACCCTTTCCTTCTACAAACCCACATTGTTCTTCCCCTATTTCAGGTTGTATTTTCTTCCTCACTCTTTGCATGATAATTCGTAACACAATCTTTGTGATGTGACTCATTATACTAATTGTTCTATGTTGATCACATTCTAAGGTTCCTGATTTCTTTGGGATTGCAATAAATACAGAATTACATAATTCAGAAGGTATATCTCCAGTATCATATAATGTGTTCAGCAGTCTAGTGACTTGCTCTAGTCGAAATTCTTCTAAAGCTTTAATCATTTCTGTTGTGATGTTATCTGCACCGGGGGCCTTGCCAGCTTTCATATGCTTAAGAACATTTTGAACCTCCATCTTTAAAATTGCTGGTCCTTCATTATTAAATCTAATAGCATACTGTTCCTCTCTGTTATCATTATACAGGTCTTTCACATAATCTGTCCATACATGTAGAATCTGATCTTTTTCTATTATGATTTTGCCATCTTTAGTTTTTAGACAGCCTGTTGATGTACTTGTTATTTTATTAGTAAGTTCCTGAATTCTTTTGTGCACTAATTTGGTATTTTGACTGTTGTGTTGTTTTTCAATTTCTAAGCAGTTTTCCTCAAGCCTCTTTTGCCTTCCTACATAATATTCTGACTTGTCTGTGAATTTCTTCATATTTGGCAGGATTATTTTTGTTGAGTCTTCTTGTTTCCATTAAGTGTAAAATTTCCTCAGTCATCCATTTCTTACGACCCACCTTCTTTAATTTTGGAATAGTTGTTTCTGCAGCCACATTGATTGAATTCTTTAACATTT
>OY992878.1:19370828-19388328 GCA_963921405.1 Cepaea hortensis | reverse complement strand
GGAAATCTTCAGCAAAGTCAAGATAGTTTATCGTGTTACTGACAACAGCACACAGCGAACGTCGATTGGTCTCTACAAATATGCGGCTAGCATCATGTGTCAAATACAGCCGTAGGAGTAGTAATGTGTCCTTACTTTAATTGTTAGCACGTTACAGGAGTAGTAATGTGTCGTTACTTTAATTGTTAGCACGTTAGAGGAGTAGTAATGTGTCGTTACTTTAATTGTTAGCATGTTACAGGAGTAGTAATGTGTCGTTACTTTAATTGTTAGCACGTTACAGGAGTAGTAATGTGTCCTTACTTTAATTGTTAGCACGTTACAGGAGTAGTAATGTGTCCTTACTTTAATTGTTAGCACGTTACAGGAGTAGTAATGTGTCGTTACTTTAATTGTTAGCACGTTACAGGAGTAGTAATGTGTCGTTACTTTAATTGTTAGCACGTTACAGGAGTAGTAATGTGTCATTAATTTAATTGTTAGCACGTTACAGGAGTAGTAATGTGTCGTTACTTTAATTGTTAGCACTTTACAGGAGTAGTAATGTGTCGTTACTTTTATTGTTAGCACGTTACAGGAGTAGTAATGTGTCGTTACTTTAATTGTTAGCATGTTACAGGAGTAGTAATGTGTCGTTACTTTAACTGTTAGCAAGTCACAGTAGTAGTAATGTGTCGTTACTTTAATTGTTAGCACGTTACAGGAGTAGTAATGTGTCGTTACTTTAATTTTTTACCATGTTACAGGAGTAGTAATGTGTCGTTACTTTAATTGTTAGCATGTTACAGGAGTAGTAATGTGTCGTTACTTTTATTGTTAGCACGTTACAGGAGTAGTCATGTGTCATTACTTTAATTGATAGAACGTCACAAGAGTAGTAATGTGTCATTACTTTAATTGTTAGCACGTTACAGGAGTAGTAATTTGTCGTTACTTTTATTGTTAGCACGTTACAGGAGTAGTAATGTGTCGTTACTTTTATTGTTAGCAAGTCACAGGAGTAGTAATGTGTCGTTACTTTAATTGTTAGCAGGTCACAGCAGTAGTAATGCGTCTTTGCTGTAATTGTTAGCAACTCACGGCTTGAAATGTGCAGAAACAGGCTGTCAACTGTATGAGAAAGAAAACGAATGTGGTTATCTAATAGCCAATGAAGAAAAGAAACAGCACATGGCACGTTTTGTGCAACAGTAATGTCTAAATAACGTCTGATGTAAATCGTTAGGAAAAAAATACAACTCGCAATAGGAGAAAAACAATGTGGGTTTGTAGATGGCAATGGCACAGCAGATGATGTTTATGTGCTGAGAACATTAATTGAATGTTCTAAAGAAGTAAACAAAGACGTGCATTATTGCTTTCTTGACTACACAAAGGCTTTCGATAAAGTAAGATATCTCAACATGATGGAGAGGCTTGTAGATGTACAAATTGATAGGAAGGACCTTACTTTGACTGGTAAATATATATATATATATTTGCAACAACAAGCTGCCATAAAGATTGATAATAAAGTAAGTCAATAGCGGCCTATTAAGAGAAGTGTGAGACAATGATATATAATGTCTCCAGATCTGTTTGCGCTGTAGAGTAAAAATATTTTCAGAAATAAAGAAGAAATGAATGGATTCATCATGGGGAACGAACATCAATAACATTAGATATGCGGATAATAACGTATTGATTGCAGACAATAAGCAGGATCTATAACATTTAGTAGATGCAGTTGCTGCAACAACTGATACAACTTTCAAGTTCCAGTCAGGGTGGCGGCGAACGGTTGTGTTGTTTAGTGACCGATTCCTTTTTTTCGCGTAGGAGATGGATATTTTCATCTCTTGCGTGTAATTTGTGTGCCAGGATTAAAACCATGAATTTCTTCTCAAGATCTTCGTCGATGCTCCGGAGTTCGTGCATTGAGCGAAGCAATCCTTAAGTGAATTTTCGTAGCGTGTGTGGTTCTGTGGTGTTCCGTTTTTCAACATGGTGAAACAGCGTTTGTGCTCCGTGCGGAGGGCAATCAACCTAACAAAGCGACAGGGGCTGCAGGGAGGCCGTCAGCGGCAAGGCAGACGAGGTGGAGCAAGACGTTTTAGACTCACAAGTGACCGTCTGTGACTCAGGAATACTCGTATTCTATATTGGAACTGTGCCAGCGAAGAACAACGAGGCCCCATTCTGGAAAACCTGCTATACGTGAACGACATTGTAGCGCTTCAGGAGATGAGACTGGATGATCAGTTACTCCAAATTTCCTGCTTTAAATGTTTCTACAACAGGCGACATATGGGAATGGCGATTCTCTTTCGCGACAATATGGTAGCTTCAGAGCTAGACATGTCCAGTTGGGACAATGTCGACATACAAATACAGGCGGCTAGAGTTCAATCCGGTCTACCATTCGTGTTGATCCGAACGCTATGTAGAAAGAGCAACCAGACAGCCACGAGAGGCCGAAATCTCGCCAAGGAGGTCACCTCAGATAGGTATAAGATTTAGAACATTTTGGATGAAGACACAGTGACAGTAAAAGAAATCAAGATCAATGAAAGAAATCAAATCTTCGACGATAAAAATACAGACTCCAGAACCAGATGGCATAAGATATGACGACATCAACAAGTGTACCGACAACGAGCTAAAGAAACCAGCAGATATTGTGGCATAACGCTAACCACCATTATTCATTTACCAAAACATGCCGCAAGAAGAGGAAACAACATTAAAAGAAATTGACTTCACAACCGCAAACGGAGACTAGGACTTAAAACTTAACATCGAAACTGGAACTGCATAAGTGACAGATGACGTGGATTCTTAGAAAGATTTCATCAGACAAAGCTCGGAAACCCATTGGATAGGAGGAGACATGTGACCCGCTTTCGCGCCAACGCCGGATTTGCATATGTTAATATCTCATCAGAATCTGGGAAGCCCGCACTTTTTTCCTGCAACCAGCCTGGTGAACAGATGTGAGAAGCTGGTGTGACCAAATTTTCAAACATGGAATTGCGGGGTGTCTAGATCTGCGGTAAGCTTGTGATTCCCGAGATTAGACTAAGAACCCGATGTATCAAGTATCAAGTAATGGTAACCCGTGTTTGTAATGTCAATGGAAATGTATATTTATTAATTAAAACCTCTGAAATGTAAAAATGCTCGACTGTAGATTCTAACGACGCAGAGCCGTTCCCGGGCAAACTGACAATCCAATACTCTCTTCGATGAAACTGCAATCTCTGATATTCTTAGAGATAATTATTAACTTTAAGAAGTGCATTATACTACTACATTCTATTCTAAACAACTGTGAGAAGTGATGATTCGAAAGCAATCTTGTGCATTTTGTCAGAAACATTGTTAAAGATGCTATCACTACCTACAGCTGAAATGACAGTTCGTGTACTAGAATAAGTGCCTTGTTCTAAAACAGACTTATCTATGCCTATTTACAATCTAGAAAGCTGAAAGAGAAATCAATCTTTCCTTTCTCCTTCATCTATTGAATCAATAGGGTTTAACGGAATAAATATTTATATTTATGTCAAATTTTAATTAGATAAGGGCACACATGAACTGCATTACATGAGAAAGTTGTGCTTCGCGGAACACCATCACGCGCAGTGAACTTAACTCATTACTCAACATAACTTAAAACACAACACCACTCAACACCACTCATCACCACACAACCCAACACTCAACATCACAACAACAACAGATAATGGGAGAGAGTTATTAGACACAAGAAGAAGAAGAAGAAGTTAATTGGGAAAACACAGAGAATTATTTATACACGCAATAAACACCATTGAGTGGAAGAAATGTTATAAATGTATGTCATTTATTTACATGCATCTTGACACATTCTCACTCTTGTCACTGTCTTACTGTACACGTTCACTGACCCCAGGTCAAATGAGAACTTACATACTGCAGGAACCAGTTGATACAAGGCGTACATAGTGTGATAAACTCTGACCACCCCAAATTAACCCAACACTAGCTTAGAGAAAAAAGGAGGGGAGGGGAACTAGTTCCTACTTCAGGAATTTAGATTTCTTCCGACCTACTTCTAGAATGTTGTATTGGTAGGAATGTATATATTTATGTGAATATTCATCAGTGATCTTGGTGGCTACATACCAACAACCACCCAACACATCAGCAAACTAACCACCTAAATCAGACCTGAAAGAGGGAAGCCGAGAGAAAGAGATGAACCACAAGTGAGATGGAAGATGACTTGGCCATGAGCAGAGTATGGGGAGGCCTTCAGTGGAGCTATACGGGCAGACCTGAAGTGGATCCATCAGTCAATGGACCCTGGCTTGCCTAATCTTCCAGTCACCAGGTTACATTTCTCATTGGTACACACCACACCCAATTTCAGGAAACTGATATTTAATTGTTGAATTACCATCACACTTAATATGCACAACATCAAAATGTTTACTATGTTTCACACTTGTTGACATCTCATATATTGATGCTTGATTGATTGTCTGGGACAATGGTCCAATGTGCAACTTTTCTAATATCTTGTGTAAATCACAATAGAGATGTATGTACTGGCCAGAAGGCTCAGGCCCAGTCAATAAATGATTAACATGAATTGACCTTCTGTTAATTTATCAGTTCAAACCTATCTGTGAGTCCACAACTTCTTTGTACATCATGTTGTCAGAATCTAATGTGATTGATTATGTGTTTGATTGTTTAAAAAAATAAATCCACTCATAATGACTTACTAAAATGGGGGAGATAAGACTCTAGATCTATCAACTGCTCAATATCCATGTTTTCTTCAACTAAATCAGGCTGAGAAAATTCTCCAGACTTTCCTCAGATTTGATAACCAATAAAAGGGGGCTCCAGAGCTATAAGAATCCTTGGAGAAGAGGCAGATTCCCAGTTAGTAATCATTATTCTCACCAGGGCCATAATCTATATCTCCTAGACATACTTAATAGAACGAGGCCTGCAGATAACTCAAGGTTCATATTCTGGGGTTATTGAAGATAGAAGAGGATGGGGCTCTACTTCTTTTGTTAGAGATGGGGCATGCACTACAGTGATCTCCCACTCCCTTCAAAAATATATGACAGATATGTACAACAACAGTATAGGAAATGCTAGCATCAAGAGGATGGTTACACATCTATCTGATTCTCTTGCCGAAGCCTGGCAAAGGCCACACAAAAATTCAGGGATGTCGAGTAATAACCATACAGAAGGCAAGCTGCTGGAGAAGTTAAGTGACAGAAAAATATCAAGCCAGCTAGAGGGGCGAGGTGTTTTCTTACCTACTCTGGGAGGGTACCGTCCATAAAGAGAAACCTGGACCAATGCAACAGTTATTGCCCATGATGTCGATGAAGGTTGCCACTCAGGCATTGAAACATTTGCTGCAGTGATTGATCTTGAGGTCGCGTACAACAGAGTAACATTGGATTTGTTAATGCTTCAGCTTCTTGAACTCAAGATAAGTCCTTTTCTCCGTAGTTGGATCGCTGCAGCCCTCTAACAAACGAAAAGTAGTTTTTAGATATGGCAGTTCGACTTCGGAACCAATAACAATATATCCTGGCCTACCACAGAGATCACCACTGTCTCCGGTGCTGTTCAACGCCTACTCTGTGAGAATCACCAGCGAGCAAATCATAGGACCGGAGAGGACGTCGTATGCAGACGATGTTTTAGTGTATCGTCAGGGTAAGGATAGAGATCAGGTTACTGTGTAACTACAAACGAAAGTCAATCGCATTAGAACTTGGTATGTTGAAGCTGGGGCAATGGTCAAATCAACAAAGGCAACAGTGAAATGGTTCTCTTTAAATAACCGTTTTGTCAACACCCCAACACCAACTGTAAATCTGTGTTCGGAGCCAGTAGAAAGAATGCAGGCAATGAATTACCTGGGGATACGATTTGATCGAAGCCTTGCTTATTCTGAGCCCGTAGACCAGGTGATAACAAAGGTCAAGCGGAGTTTGGCTGCTATGCGGGTGATGGTGGCGGCAAACTGAGAGCAGCGCCATCTTAGTCTTCTTTACGAGGGTCTTGTCCTTTCTGTTTTGGAGTATGCGATGGCGAACTTGACTCTCGGCTATAAGCAGATAGAAAGAATGGAAATGATACAGAACAAAGCTGTGTGCATTATTCTTGGATGTACAAGAGATACAACATGCAGGGCGATGCGCTACCTTCTTGATTTTCCAAACATGAGGGACAGAATACAAATTTGTCAAGCACGTACCTACCTCAGAGTCAACGCAAACACACAACGTCCACTGCACAGCGAGATTAAGAAGGTAAAGGACTGCAGGTTAAAAAGAGGAAAGTCGTCGATGGGTCAAGCCGAAGACATTCTTCAGCAGATGTATTCACTCGATGACTTAGAACCTGGCGAGGAGTGGGTACAGATGCCAACAGAGTTCTGTACATCCTTTTCAGTGTGCATCCAACTAGACAGGAAATGGAGACAAGATAATCCATCTGTTGTGGAGGCGGAAGTACAGGCTCTGATCTTCGAGAATTCTTTAGAGGATTATGCTGTCATCTACACGGATGGGTCGGTCGTCCGAGAAGTGAGAAGTTCATAGACCTTTACGGCTCAGGCCGGAGAGAAAATTGTGAAGGAAGAGTCTGGCGCTTTTGCTTTGACCACAAGCAGCCTGACTATGGAAGTCATGGCAGTAAGTAAAGCAATAACACTGCTCGAGACACAGACATTTAGTCGGAAATGTGTCTTTAGTGACTCAATGAGTATGCTCAGGAGGACAGAGATTGGGTGGGTCTGAAGTAAGTGACTGCTGTCTCTGGAGCGGTCTCGGCTGGCAAGGATTAGTTTCATCTTCGTGCCAGGGCATGCGGGTGTACAAGGGAATGAACAGGCTGACAGGCTTGCAGGTAGGGCTAATGTGGAAGGCGGACGAACCATGGACCAGGCAGACATTTTGAATGTTCTACGAGAAGTAAGTCGTTCACGAGAACCAAGCGATGACTGGGAATCTACAGCCATGGTCAGACTGCGAGAACAGAAAGTTAAAAGACGTGGGGCCAAACAAGAACACTACGCAGGAAGCCAAAGAGGAGTAATAAACCAACACAGAACTGGTGTCGTGAGCCTCTACATGCTGCGGGATTTGCTGAGGAGGTTGTCCGAGCACTTATGGACTGAATGGTTCAATGTTCAATGAGGATGATCTGTCGACTAACTAACTAACTAACTAACTAACTAACTAACTAACTAACTAACTAACTAACTAATTAACCAACCAACCATCTAACTAACTAACTAACTAACTAACTAATTAACCAACCAACCATCTAACTAACTAACTAACTAACTAACTAACTAACTAACTAACTAGTTGCTGCACACAGTTAAAAACTAGGGTTAGAATTAAATTGTAAGAAGACACAGATTATGGTCGTCAATATGATAATGGAAATACCACAATGTAATATCCAAGTCGGTCTCCCTGGCAAGGGGTTAGCGTCTTTCTCTCGTATTCTCTCTTGAGTGACGTGATGTGCGCGAAAATAGGTAGCGGTTCTCACCGCGTCGGTAACTTACGGGGTATGTAAGCATGTAGAAAGCAATGGCAAACTACTGAGTATAATCTTGCCTAGTACATCAACAGCAGCTGAAAAATGCTGGTGTAGACTGCAACGTCCTGTAAGGGATATGCAACAATATATATATATATATATATATATATATATATATATATATATATATATATATATATATATATATATAAGTAAATGGGAATATTCCTACACAAGCGAATAGGTACAATTATCTCGGAACAATCATGACATCTGATGGGAGATTCTTTGAAGAGATTAGAAAAGGAAGAATCGCCATGGTGAACTTAGCCTTTTGCAAGATGAAAAACATACTGACCAATAAAAAGATGTCATTTGCAAGGAGAAAAAGAATGTTGAGATGCTACATAGAACCTGTACTTTTGTATGGATGTGAAGCGTGGACAATGAGCAGACAGGCTTAAAAACATCTAATGGCTGTGGAAGTATAGTTTCTGATGAAAATGCAAAGAATATAATGGGCAGACATAAAGAGCAATGACCAATTCCTACAAGAAACAAATGAAAACCGTAAACTGAATAGAGAAATTAGACGTAGTCAGTCAAAACATTTTGGCCACGTTATGAGAAGAAATAAATTGGAGAACTTGGTGATAACCGACCAGATCGAGGGGAAGAGAACAAGAGGAAGGCAGACAAGTAAATACCTGGATGGCTCGGCCACGTGGTATGGTCGAGGCAAAATCACTGTGCTGATCCATGATTCTAGTAATCGCGTGAGATGGCGACACATGACCTTCCACTCTTGTCGGCATGGCACATGATGAATGAAAGCACGTCTAAATGGCTGGGATATCTTGTTAAGTGATTGTTTACACAGATAGAAAGACAGACAGACACACAAATCTCATCATCATCTCGTCTTGTTCCTCTTGTACCTTGCGGTGTCGAAGTGAAGCATAACCAACAGGAGAGTGCCCGTTTATGGGCTTTATATATCAATATTCCCACCGACTCTGTTATTCCCTTTGTCTATTGCTTACACGGCTGACCTCTTCTGATGGTTCCATTGGGTCTGTACATCATTGCTTGTTGTGGTATACTGTCAATTGGTAGCCTTGTTATGTGGCCGAGCCATGTAACTTGTCATTTTCTAATGACATCTAGTGCTACTATATATCCAACTTTAGTCCTGATTTAATCATTTCTGATTTTCTCTATTCTTGATACATGAATCTTATTTCTGTTATTGTAATTGTTATTTTCTTCTGTTCTGTCAATGTCCGGGTTTGACACTAGTACCGTAGAGTTGACAGAATGATTGTGTTGTAGAGTGCTATTTTAGTATCTACTGACACGTGTTTGTTCTTTAGTATTTGTGAAATATTCCGGTAAAAGTATAGAAGAAATTAATAAGTTTTCGATGTAGTCGCCACTGTGGTCAATGCAAGTCATTCAGCGCCGATAAAATTCTTGGATTCCTGTAGAAAAATCGACTCGGGGGTCACTACTCGGTGGGCCTGACCTAGTCGTGAATAGTCTGTCACAGAAGTCACGCAGTTTTTAAACTTTCTACTCCACTCATAGACTTGCTGGACTGACAGGCATGCATCACCAAACTGGACCAAAATCGCAGATCCATTTGTATTTAGGTTTCACCCCTTCACTGATAAACAAAAAAATTAATAACAGAACGCTGCTTATCTATGACGCATGTCAAAAGCGAGGCGGCTATCTTTAAACTGTCTTAATGACGTCATCGTATTTGTCTGCATCATGATATCCCGTTCTAAACACTCTTGACATTCTTAACAACAATAATGACAGGTTACAAGATAATGTCATGTTTACTGTAATTTCTATCACACGTTTAAGGTTTTCACGCAAAACCCCTTCGTATGTAAATTGCCCAGACAGATAGAAAGACAGACAGACAAAACGATAGACAGACAGATATTACAAATGTCAGGCGTGTACTTTACAAAGAATGAACTCTGAAACATATCTACAAGTTGTCTTAATTCGGCCAAAGTGTCCTGGAAGATGGACGTTGTTCTGCACGTTCAAGTTATAATTGCAATGCCAAAAATAGCTTCCAGAAACCAGCAGAATACACTGGCATTGAAAAGCTCAGAGATCGAATAACGAAAATAATACGCCGGACGTCCATATGGTCATTAGCGCTCTACGGACTTGAAATATGGGTCGCCAAACAAGAACAATCAAGCTAGCCAAGAGATATTTCAGATTTACTGTTGTTGTAGAATGAAGAACGAATGGAATGAGGGAAGTATTAAACGAACAGGTAAAGTTGTTCACAGAAATATAAAAGATATTTGGTATTCAGATTGATGAAATCTTCTGGTATATTTAATCTTAGATTATCTAGGTCATTTCAAGTGTGTATTCTTCTGACAGTTCATGCAGTGTGGCGATAAATATCATGTCTGTTCTCAGCTGTCTCACATACTGCCAATCAATTCTGATACCAATGTTCCTCTATATCATGATCTCAAAATGTCCAGCTTCTACTCTCTGTCTCTGCCTCTGTCTCTGTCTCTCTCGCTTTCTCTCTGTGTATGTCTTATCCTGCCTCTCTCTCTCTTCCAAATGCCCCCCTCCCATGTCACGACATTCTCTAGCTTTTCCTTTCTCGTGGCGTGCCAAAGGGTGATCAGGTGGCCGAATTTACAAAAGCGCTTTTTCTTAAACATCCAGGGCGCTGATGCCGAGTAGTGGGTTTAACTCCTACACCGGTCAGTTGGACTAAAATGTTGACGTCTCGTTCTTGACTTGGGGACGTAAATTACAAGTATCTCTGAAGTCGGAGTGGGTTTACCTGATGGCGAGAGACGTTGGTAATAGGGAAAGCTAATGCCCAAATCAGTCCAGTGTACTAGAAGCAGTGGCACGTGTGTGGACTATGCTTGAGTTTTAAGCGAGTGAAAGAAAATGAAAACAAAAATGGCCGAAAGAAAAAAAACATGAACCGTCCCATTCATATGAGAATATTCTCTTTGTTGAGTAACCTCTTTCAATATACCTTCGTTGCTCTGTTTATCCGCGTGATTTTCCACACTTTCTCTGGTACCAGCTCGTGTGAAGCTAGATCCACTTTCGAAGCCATGATGTTACAGAAATTCACTGGCACGGGTGAGATTTGAACACATAATCACTGCATGGCATTCTAGTACGCTAATAACTGTGCAAATTAAGTATAAATACTATTTTCCTGTCTTCTTTTCACCCTTCGAAGATGTTTTATTTCCAACACTGCTAGCATTTTGACACAAATCCTGGACAATTATGATAAATGACGGTCAGCACATTATGTAACCAGCCGTGTACACTTGCTGTGAATTACGACTTCTAACTTTCGAAATAACCACAGATAATATAAATGAACCAGTTTAGGATAGCTGGCAGGAAAGACACCAGAATGAGTCATTGTTTAATTTAAACAAGGCAACAGAGAGCATCACAAATCGATGTTACAGCATAGGGAGGGAAAACAAAACGAGTCAAAAAAAAAAAAAAAACATCAGAGAAGTAATGAATTAAATGTTTAAAAAAATCACGGGAAACTGCTCACTATAACTTTAATACTGTTATTTATACTCCCTATATATATATATATATATATATATATATATATATATATATATATATATATATATATATATGCGCGTCTGTGTGTACACTCATGTATGTATGTGTGTGTGTGTGTGTGTGTGGTTGTGTGCCAGCGCGTGTGCGTGTATTCTGTGTGCACGTGTTACAAACGGAGAACAATCGAAAGAAAGTCATAATAATGACAGATAGGTGACGTCTCCTACGCCAGAATGTGACTAGATTGTTGGAAACTAATTAAGAATAGGGACATGGTGTCGTCGACAGGCAAGAAGGTAAGTCTTTGCCACGTATTATACATTCACACCATCTCTAGGTCGTCAGGACGCAATGTTGGAGTTCGTCATCAAGGCAATCTGTATCTGTAACAACTCTCACATCATCTCTAGGTCGTCAGGACGCAATGTTGGAGTTAGTCATCAAGGCAATCTGTATCTGTAACAATTCTCACATCATCTCTAGGTCGTCAGGACGTAATGTTGGAGTTTATCATCAAGGCAATCTGTATGTGTAACAATTCTCACACCATCTCTAGGTCGTCAGGACGCTATGTTGGAGTTTATCATCAAGCCAATCTGTATGTGTAACAATTCTCACACCATCTCTAGGTCGTCAGGACGTAATGTTGGAGTTCGTCATCAAGGCAATCTGTATCTGTAACAATTCTCAAACCATCTCTAGGTCGTCAGGACGCAATGTTCGAGTTCGTCATCAAGGCAATCTGTATCTGTAACAACTCTCACACCATCTCTAGGTCATAAGGACGCAATGTTGGAGTTCGTCTTCAAGTCAATCTGTATCTGTAACAACTCTCACACCATCTCTAGGTCGTCAGGACGTAATGTTGGAGTTCGTCATTAAGGCAATCTGTATCTGTAACAATTCTCACACCATCTCTAGGTCGTCAGGACGTAATGTTGGAGTTCCTCATCAAGGCAATCTGTATCTGTAACAATTCTCAAGCCATCTCTAGGTCGTCAGGACGCTATGTTGGAGTTCGTCATCAAGGCAATCTGTATCTGTAACAATTCTCAAACCATCTCTAGGTCGTCAGGACGCAATGTTGGAGTTAGTCATCAAGGCAATCTGTATCTGTAACAATTCTCACACCATCTCTAGGTCGTCAGGACGTAATGTTGGAGTTCCTCATCAAGGCAATCTGTATCTGTAACAATTCTCAAACCATCTCTAGGTCGTCAGGACGCAATGTTCGAGTTCGTCATCAAGGCAATCTGTATCTGTAACAATTCTCAAACCATCTCTAGGTCGTCAGGGCGTAATATTGGAGTTCGTCATCAAGGCAATCTGTATCTGTAACAATTCTCACATCATCTCTAGGTCGTGAGGACGTAATGTTGGAGTTCGTCATCAAGGCAATCTGTATCTGTAACAATTCTCAAACTACTCTCTAGGTCGTCAGGACGTAATGTTGGAGTTCGTCATCAAGGCAATCTGTATCTGTAACAATTCTCAAACTACTCTCTAGGTCGTCAGGACGTAATGTTGGAGTTCGTCATCAAGGCAATCTGTATCTGTAACAATTCTCACACCATCTCTAGGTCGTCAGGACGTAATGTTGGAGTTCGTCATCAAGGCAATCTGTATCTGTAACAATTCTCAAACCATCTCTAGGTCGTCAGGACGCAATGTTCGAGTTCGTCATCAAGGCAATCTGTATCTGTAACAACCCTCACACCATCTCTAGGTCGTCAGGACGTAATGTTGGAGTTCGTCATCAAGGTAATCTGTATCTGTAACAATTCTCAAACTACTCTCTAGGTCGTCAGGACGCAATGTTGGAGTTCGTCATCAAGGCAATCTGTATCTGTAACAATTCTCACATCATCTCTAGGTCGTCAGGACGTAATGGAGTTCGTCATCAAGGTAATCTGTATCTGTAACAATTCTCACACCATCTCTAGGTCGTCAGGACGCAATGTTGGAGTTCGTCATCAAGGCAATCTGTATCTCTAACAATTCTCACATCATCTCTAGGTCGTGATGACGTAATGTTGAAGTTCGTCATCAAGGCAATCTGTATCTGTAACAATTCTCACACCATCTCTAGGTCGTCAGGACGTAATGTTGGAGTTCGTCATCAAGGCAATCTGAATATGTAACAATTCTCAAACCACTCTCTAATTTCAAAATTTCTTCAGTTACTTCCTTATTTCAATACTTGTTCAACTACTCTCTAGTTTCAACAGTTCTTCAACTACTGCATAATTGTAACAATTCATCAACTACTCTCTAATTTGAACAGTTCTTAAAATAGTCCCTTATTTCAATAATTATTCAATTACTCTCTAGTTTCAACAAGTTTTCAAATAATTCAGAATTCATCAACTACTACCTAATTTCAACAACTCTTCAACTACTCTTTAATTTCAACAATTCAACTACTCTCTAATTTCAACACTTCCTCGACTACTCTATTATTTCAACAATTCTTCAGCTACTCTATAATTTCAACAAATCTTCAACTACTCTCTAATTTTAACAATTCTTCATCTACTTTATAATTTCAACAATTTTCAACTACTCTATAATTTCAACAATTCTTCGTCTCATCATCTCATCTAATCTCATCATGTTCATCTTGTACCTTACGGTGTGGAGGTGAAGTATAAACAGCGGGAAAGTGCCCGATTATGGGCTTCATATATCGATATTCCCATGGACTCATCGTTTACGTGGTCGGCTCTTCCTCTGCTTCCCCCTGGTATGTACATTAACAACTCTACAACTACTCTATAATTTCAACAATTCTTCATCTACTCTATAATTTCAACAATTTTTCAGCTACTCTATAATTTTAACAATTCTTCAACTACACTAATTTAATGAATTCTCCAACTATTCTCTCATGTCAACAATTCTTAACAATTACACATCTCCACAAACTCTTCGACTTCCTCGTCATCATGTGCCGTGCCGATAAGCGCGGGCGGTTAAGTTCCGCCATCTCATGCGATCATTAGAGTTGTGGATCAGTTCAATGTTCTTGTCTCGACCATACCACAAGGCCAAGCCATTCAAAAATTTACTTCTCTGCATTCCCCTTGTTCTCTATCCCTCAGTCCTGGCAGTTGTCACCAAGTTTTCCAATTTATTTCTTCTCATAACGTGTCCATAAAACTGTGACTGTCTACGTATAATGTCTCTAATCAGTTTACGGTTTTCATTTGTCTCCTGTAGTACTTGGTCATTGGTTTTTCTGTCTGCCCATGGTGTTCTTTGCATTTTCCTCAGAAACTACATTTTCACAGCCATCAGATGTATTTCAGCTTGTCTGCTCTTTGTCCACGCCTCTCTCTCTCTCTCTCTCTCTCTCTCTCTCTCTCTCTCTCTCTCTCTCTCTCTCTCTCTCTCTCTCACACACACACACACACACACACACACAAACATATGTACGAGTTCTATGTAGCACATCAACAGTCTTTTTTCGTTGCAAATGACATCCTTTTGGTGGTCAGTATATTTTTCATCTTGCTAAACGCCACTTTCGCCATGGCGATTCTTGTTCTAATCTCTTCAAGGCATCTCTCATCGGATGCTTTAACTGTTCCGAGATAATTGTACCGATTCACTTGTTTAAAAATATTTTTAACAATTCTTCAACTATTCCTTATCATCTTAAAGTCTTTGAATAAAGAAGACACAAACAATAAATTGCACGATTTATTGCCAGGCATATTTCGCTGCATCTCTTCAGGTACATATTCCAGAATTCACACAACATAAAATAAAACAACTAGATAAATCCTTCAAGCTGAAATATGCATATGTTCGCACAGTAATGTCAATAGTTTACCACGGTAATTTTAAACTGACTATCATGTCTTTCTGTTTGCACAAGACTGGCCTATGCAGATTAATCATGATGGCTTCTGCAACTTTAACAAGCGACTATTAAACTCATAACATCTGATGGGAGATGCCTTGAAGAGATTAAGAACAAGAATTTCCATGGCGAAGGCAGCCTTTTGCAAGAAGAAAAACGTACTGACCAATAACAAGATGTCATGTGCAACGAGAAAAAGAGTGTTGAGGTGCTTCTTTAGGGATGTGAGGCGTGGCAATGAGCAGACAAGCTGAAAATAACATCTGATGGCTTTGGAAATGTGGTTCCTGAGGAAAATGCAAAGAATATCATGGACAGACAGAAAACCAATGACCAAGTCCTACAAGAAACATATGAAAACCGTAAACTTATTATATAAATTAGACGTAGACAGTCACAATTGTTTTAGTCACGTTATAAGATTGATTGATTGATTGATTGATTTAAGAATCGACATCACAGCATTCGGGGCATTCCCATAAGTGCTCCGTCCCCATCCTCAGCAGCCAGCGAAGAGTTCCAACACTAATAGTACCAGTAGCAATCTGATTATAAGTCCGTTTCGCCTTTCCTTTGAGCGTTGAGCGTCGGCCAGATCCCTTCGTCACTCCTCGTTGTCTCATGTGCTCCCACAAGGCCGCAACCACGTCTGCCTTGTCATGTATCAATACTCCACCAAGTTCTGCAGAGCCCGCCAATCTGTCAGCCTGTTCATTTCCCAGCACACCGGCATGCCCCGGAGAAAAGATCCAGGCGATGCTTGTCACCCGTGACCTCTGAAGCGAAGCAAGCAACTCCGCACGAAGTCTGCCCGTCCTCACCCTCGTCAGCATGCTTTCTGAGTCAGTTACAATCACGATGTGTGTGTGTGTGTCGTGTTCTCCGTCCAGCGGAGAGCCGCAGTGACTGCCTCCACTTCTATTCTTAAGCTGGATGTTGTGGTATCATATGCCAGGCTCTCCTGCCCCAAACATCGACCATTAGCTTTGGCTATGAAACCCCAGCCACTTCTCTCACCTCTTGACACCGAACCATCTGTGTAGATAAACACATCACTCGTGTGAGCATTGTCCTGAATTAGTTGCTGGATTTCTACTTCCGTGGTCCATGCTGGCCACTCCCTGCACTCCCGGCTTAATGTGATTATAACTCTGCACAAGTCTGACTGCTCCGCTGGCACTCTGACCCACTCCTCTCCACGCCTAATGTTTTCCAGGGGGCACACCTGTCTGATCGTATCCTCCACCTGAGCCATCCATTACGTTTTAAGAAATACATTGGAGAACTTGGTGAAAACTGGCGAGATTGAGGAGAAGATAGCATATGGGAGGGCAGAGAAGTAAATACCTGGATGGCTTGGCCACGTTGTATGGTTGAGACAAGAACACTGAGCTGATCCAAGAATCTAGTGATCGAGTGAGATGGCAATACATGACCGCCCACGCTTACCGGCATGGTACATGATGATGATGACTATTTTAGTGGGCTTTCTATAAGTCAATCTATCTCAGTGGGCTTTATGTAGATCACACTAGCTCAGTGGGCTTTACATTCGTTACACTATCTCAGTGAGCTTTCTATATGTCACACTGCCTCAATTGAATTTCTATACGTCACACTATCTCATTGGGCTTTCTATACACCACAGTATCACAGTGGGCTTTGTATAGGTCATACTATCTCAATTATCATTCTATAGGTGACAATATATAACAGGGTTTTCTATACATTACACTATCTAAGTGGGCTTTCTATACTTTACACTATCTCTATAGGCTGCTTATACGTCAGACTATCTCAGTGACCTTTCTATACGTACACTATCTAAGTGGGCTTTCTATACGTTGCACTATCTCAGTGAACTTTCTCTATGTTAAAATATCTTAGTGACCTTTCTATATTTACACTACCTCAGAGGTCGTGCTACCCAAGCGGCTTACTTCAACTAGCTCACGCAGCTCAAAATAAAATACAACAATGTACAATAACATGTCCGCGTCTGTGGCTTTGGGAGCAGTGAAACGGAGTCTTGCAGTTCCTGACACAACGTGTCTTCTTCTTCTTCTTCTTCTTCTTCTTCTTCTTCTTCTTCTTCTTCTTCTTCTTCTTCTTCTTCTTCTTCTTCTTCTTCTTCTTCTTCTTCTTCTTCTTCTTCTTCTTCTTCTTCTTCTTCTTCTTCTTCTTCTTCTTCTTCTTCTTCTTCTTCTTCTTCTTCTTCTTCTTCTTCTTCTTCTTCTTCTTCTTCTTCTTCTTCTTCTTCTTCTTCTTCTTCTTCTTCTTCTTCTTCTTCTTCTTCTTCTTCTTCTTCTTCTTCTTCTCTATCTCTCTTTCTTCTCTACTTCTTCTTCTCTTTAACCATTTACTACAATAAAGTGTTAGGGGTATGTAAAGATATTTATGCGCTCTATATAATGCTTGTTGTAAGTTGGTATTCATTTCTCCAAGGTTGTTCACTCCTTGTTACGTGTT
>OY992878.1:19355828-19365828 GCA_963921405.1 Cepaea hortensis | reverse complement strand
CCAGGCATATACCCCTCCATTATTGTTCTCTCCAAATCTTCGTGACGTTTCAAGTGACCAAAATATTTCAATTGTCTTTGTTTTATCGTCTTTAATAGCCAACCTTCTTCAATATTCAACTCTTGAAGTATGGATGCATTTGTTCTTTTCTTTACCCAAGATATTCTTAGAACTCGTCTATAATATTTATATTCAAAGGCGTTTATGCGCTGTTCAGCTTGTCTAGTAAGTGTATCAATAACATTAGAAATGAGAATGATACAGTATTGATTCCAGACAATGAGCAGGATCTGCAACATTTTTTTCCCGCTTATCCTATTACAGGACATCGCTGTCAACACCAGCATTTCACTACTGTTGTTGATTTCTTGGCAAGATTACGCTCAGTAGTTTGCCATTACTTTCTGAGCGGCCGGCTCACATATCCCGTAAGTAACGGGCACGGCGAGAACCGCTACCGATTCTCACACAGCTGCGTTTGCTCACGAGGATAAACGGGATTACGGAGAAAGTAGCTAACTCCTAGGCCAGGGAGATCGGCCTGCAAAATTTAGCAGATGTGATTGTCACACACAGTGAACAACTAGGGTTAGAATTAAATTGTAAGAAGACACAGATTATGGACGTCACTAAGACGAAGGAAAGACCACAATATAATACAATTAAATGGGAATATTCTTAAACAAGTGAATCGGTACAATTATCTCGGACTAGTCATAACATTCGATGGGAGATGCCTTGAAGAGACTAGAAGAAGAATCGCCATGGCGAAGGCAACCTTTTACAAGATGAAAAACATACTGACCAATAAAATGATGTCATTAGCACGGAGAAAAAGAGTGTTGAGGTGCTACATAGAACCTGTGCTTTTGTATGGAAGTGAAGCGTGGACAATGAGCAGACAAGCTGAAAAACATCTGATGGCTTTGGAAATGTGGTTTCTGGGGATAATGCAAAACAAAATCCATGGACAAACAGAAAAACCATGGACCAAGTCCTACAAGAAACACATGAAAACCGTAAGCTGAGTAGAGAAATTAGACTTAGATAGTTAAAATTGTTTGGTCACGTTATGAGAAGAAATAAATTGGAGAACTTGGTGACAACTGGCAAGATCGAGGGGAAGAGAACAAGGAGAGGGCAGAGAAGTAAATACCTGGATGGCTTGACCACGTTGTATGGTCGAGATAAGAACACTGAGCTGATCCACGATTCTGGTGATTGCGTGATACGGCAAAACATTAGCGCCTATGCTTACCGGCACGGCACATGATGATGACTATATGCCCAACTCGACAAATACGTGTAAAACCGTCCTTTGCTTACTTACTTACTTACTTACTTACTTACTTACTTACTTACTTACTTGCTTACTTACCGATGTACTTACTTACCTATTTGCTTACTTACTTACCTACTTAGGTTCTTTACTTACTTACTTACTTACTTACTTACTTACTTACTTACTTACTTACTTGCTTACTTACTTACCGATGTACTTACTTACCTATTTGCTTACTTACTTACCTACTTAGGTTCTTTACTTACTTACTTACTTACTTACTTACTTACTTACTTAGTAGTAGGCCTCTTTCAGTCCTGTAGGACTATAGAGTTGTGCCGCTGGGGAGGTACCTGACAGCACCGCTGGTGACTGTATAGTCCAATGCTAGAGTGACAATCTCTGTCACAGTTTCCGCATCTGTAAGACGAGGCAGGTCCCACATAATGTGACTGCATTTTATGCCTGTACCACTTATCCTCGCCGGCTTCCTGGCCTAGAGGTTAGCGTCTTTTCTCCGCAGCCTCGTATACTCTCGTAAGTAACGTGACGACGGTGAGAATCAGCAGTGGTTCGAATCGCGTCGGTAACTTAGGGGTATGTGAGCCGGCCGCTCAGAAAGCAATGGCAAACTACTGAGTGTAATCTTGCCAAGAAATCAACAATCAGCTGAAAGATGCTGATGTTGACAGCGATGTTCTGTAAAGGATTTGCAAACATTTTTTAACCACTTATCCTCAGTTTGTTGGAACAGATTACGCTCAAAGAACACCAGTCTGTTTCGTATTCTCTTCTCCGGGAAAACTGTCTGTTGCATCTCTTTCCCCCGTGTTTGGACATATGCCAAAGGTTTTCATATCTTGTTTACACACATCCTTATATCGCATCTGGGGTCTTCCGGTTGGCCTCTTCCCAATGGCTAGTTCTCCGTAAAGGAGATCTTTGGGAGATACTTGGCCTAGCTACCGGAGACGTCTCTGCTTGAGGAGGGAGTGCACTGTGGTAATATCCGCTCTTTTAAGCACATGTTTGTTTGTTATGTGGTATTTCTATGATACGCCCAGGATACGTCTCAGACATCTCATGTGGAAGGAATTCAACTTTCTTTCCTGTCTTGAGTACATGGTCCAGGATTCAGACCCATAGAGTAGTGTGCTAACAATACAAGCTTTATATACTTGAGCTTTTGTAAGCTCTGTTAGTCTATTATTCTCCCAAACTCTTTAGTTAGCCTGGAAAATGTTGTGGCTGCCGTTCCAATGCTTCTGTCTATTTATGTCTCTAATTACAGATTATCTGATATTGTCGATCCCAAATACGCAAATTCATCGACAACCTTGAGTTCGTAATTGGACATTTTGATTGATGGAGGCTCACCAGCATCCTGTTCCATCACTTGTGTTTTATTTAGGCTGATGGTGAGCCCAAAGTCTTTGCAGGCGGCCACAAAACGATCTATGAGCCTTTGGAGATCTTCTGCTGTATGAGTAGTCAGTGCTGCATCATCTGCAAAAAGTAGTTCTCTTATCCATCTTGATCTTGCTTTAGTCTTTGCCTTGAGTCTTAATGGGTTATAAAGTTTGCCATCAGATCTTGTGTGGAGGTATATGCCTTCAGTGGCAGTCCCAAATGCCTGCCTTAAGAGAACGGCGAAGAAGATACCAAAAAGAGTAGGAGCAAGCACGCAGCCCTGCTTTACTCCACCGCTGATGCTGAATGACTGGGATGTTGAACGTTCGAATAAAATTTTCCCCTGCATGTTTTCGTGAAATGATTTCGCAAGACTTAGCAGGGTGTGTGGACATCCTATCTTCTCAAGGATCTTGAAAGGGAGGCGTTATTCGCAGCTCGCTGCGAATAATACTGAGCGTTATTCGCAGCTGCGAGATTTAAGTGTGCTCCCATTGAAAATTTAAATCATTTTATATATATATATATATATATATATATATATATATATATATATATATATATATATATATATATATATATATATATATATATATATATATATTATACAGTTAGTTCTGTATGCAACTCCTAACCCTAACACTAACGCGTAACTTGAAAAGAAAGCTCCTTTTTCTATCGCGACTTTCGAATAATTTTGACTGTAGTAAGCGTCACGTGACCAGCCATATTATATTTATGCTTCTAAGATTTATGGGGGATAAGTGGTCTCGAGGTATGGTGTCCGCCTCTAGTGCTGGAGGTCCCGGGTTCAAGCCCCGGTGAGGGTCGGGATTATTTCACGTTTACGTCTAGTAACAAAATTTACCCTGGTCTCTGGGTAGTGAGATGCGACCCCCATGTGTATTGCTGCGCACGTAAACATCACTTGAGAGTTGGAAATCGAAATATGAGTAGCCTAACGGAGCTGCAAGGGCAAAATTTCGAGTTAAAAATCTTCCCAAAGTATTTCACGATCCTCGCCGGTGCTATGGAATTCGTGCACTGAGCTTAAATTCTCCGGACTAAGGCTTGAGTTAGGAGTAGAATGGAGCGCATATGGGTTACACCCGTGTGGCGTGATGTTGATCCGTCGACTAAACTAAACTAAACTTCCAAGATTCTCCTTTTTCTTCCTCACGTTGTACCTCACAAAGGTTCTAGAAAAACTGATAATAAAAGGAGAGTGGGTGAAAGAAATCAAATCAAATCAAATCAAATCAAATCAACTTTATTAGGGTCACAAATTGGGCGCGCAGGCCCGTCTTACATTCGGCCCTTCCAATCACTCGTCTTTCGTTCATCAAGAGCATTATTCATTTACATAGGAAGAAAAATAAACATTGTGAAATGAATGTTGTAAACATAAACAAGGCTAAACATGGAGAAAAATGTGTACATAAAAAGTATGTGACGTAAAAGTAGTGATGCCAGCGCGTCCCACACCCACACACACACACACACCACACATACACTCTCTCTCTCTCTCACTCATTCACTCACACACACACTCTCTCTCTCTCTCATTCACTCTCACTCTCACTCATTCACTGACACACACACACTCTCACTCATTCACTCTCCCGCTCACTCATTCACTCTCCCGTTCACTCATACACTCTCCCGCTCACTCATTCACTCTCCCGCTCACTCTTTCACTCTCCCGCTCACTCATTCACTCTCACGCTCACTCATTCTGTCTCTCCCGCTCACTCATTCACTCTCCCGTTCAATCATTCACGCTCCCGCTCACTCATTCACTCTCACTCATTCACTCTCACACTCACTCATTCACTGTCCCGCTCACTCATTCACTCGGCCGCTCACTCATTCACTCTCACGCTCACTCATTCACTCCCACGCTCAATCATTCACTCTCCCGCTCACTGATTCACTCTCACGCTCACTCATTCACTCTCACGCTCACTCATTCCTTCTCACGCTCACTCATTCACTCTCACTCATTCACTCTCACGCTCACTCAATCACTCTCACGCTCACTCAATCACTCTCACGCTCACTCATTCACTCTCACGCTCACTCATTCACTCTCACGCTCACTCATTCACTCTCCCGCTCACTCATTCACTCTCCCGCTCACTCATTCACTCTCACTAATTCACTCTCCCGCTCACTCATTCACTCTTCCGCTCACTCATTCACTCTCCCGCTCACTCATTCACTCTCACGCTCACTAATTCACTCTCACGCTCACTCATTCACTCTCCCGCTCACTGATTCACTCTCCCTCATTCACTCACACTCATTCACTCCCACACACAGACACTCTCACTCATTCGCTCTCACGCTCACTCATTCACTCTCCCGCTCACTCATTCACCCTCACGCTCACTCATTCACTCTCACGCTCACTCATTCACTCTCCCGCTCACTCATTCACTCTCACTCATTCACTCTCCCGCTCACTCATTCACTCCCACGCTCAATCATTCACTCTCCCGCTCACTCATTCACTCTCACGCTCACTCATTCACTTTCACGCTCACTCATTCACTTTCACGCTCACTCATTCACTCTCACGCTCACTCATTCACTCTCACGCTCACTCATTCTGTCTCTCATTTACACCCACTTACTCTCTCACTCAAACTACAGTAATGAACATAAGTTTAGATTATACATGATAAAATAAAATGGTATTTAACTGATAATATGACAGATGAGAATACACAAACATATGGATTCGCGTGTTACATAACATGCGTGTTACATGACATGCATCTGCTGAGCTCTCTCTCTCTCTCTCTCTCTATCTCTCTCTCTCTCTCACTCTCTCTGTATTCTTTCATATACACACACTCACACGCATGCGTACGCTCACACACACACACACACACACTCTCTCTTTCTCTCTCACTCTCACTAATTCACTCTCCCGCTCACTCATTCACTCTCACGCTCACTCATTCGCTCTCACGCTCACTCATTCACTCTCCCGCTCACTCATTCACTCTCCCGCTCACTCATTCACTCTCACGCTCACTCATTCACTCTCCCGCTCACTCTTTCATTCTCCCGCTCACTCATTTACTCTCCCGCTCACTCATTCACTCTCCCGCTCACTCATTCACTCTCACGCTCACTCATTCTGTCTCTCCCGCTCACTCATTCACTCTCCCGCTCACTCATTCACTCTCCCGCTCACTCATTCACTCTCCCGTTCAATCATTCACTCTCACTCATTCACTCTCACGCTCACTCATTCACTCTCACGCTAACTCATTCACTGTCCCGTTCAATCATTCACTCTGCCGCTCACTCATTCACTCTCACACATTTACTCTCACGCTCACTCATTCACTCTCACGCTCACTCATTCACTCTCCCGCTCACTGATTCACTCTCACGCTCACTCATTCACTCTCACGCTCACTCATTCCTTCTCACGCTCACTCATTCACTCTCACTCATTCACTCTCACACTCACTCATTCACTCTCACTCATTCACTCTCACGCTCACTCATTCACTCTCACGCTCACTCATTCACTCTCCCGCTCAATCATTTACTCTCCCGCTCACTCTCACGCTCACTCATTCACTCTCCCGCTCACTCATTCACTCTCCCGCTCACTCATTCACTCTCCCGCTCACTCATTCACTCTCCCGCTCACTCATTCACTCTCCTGCTCACTCATTCACTCTCACGCTCACTCATTCACTCTCACGCTCACTCATTCACTCACACACACAGACACTCTCACTCATTCACTCTCCCGCTCACTCATTCGCTCTCACGCTCACTCATTCACTCTCCCGCTCACTCATTCACCCTCACGCTCACTCGTTCACTCTCACTCATTCACTCCCCCGCTCACTCATTCACTCTCACTCATTCACTCTCCCGCTCACTCATTCACTCTCACGCTCAATCATTCACTCCCACGCTCAATCATTCACTCTCACGCTCACTCATTTACTCTCACGCTCACTCATTCACTCTCACGCTCACTCATTCACTTTCACGCTCACTCATTCACTCTCACGCTCACTCATTCACTCTCACGCTCACTCATTCTGTCTCTCATTTACACCCACTTACTCTCTCACTCAAACTACAGTAATGAACATAAGTTTAGATTATACATGATAAAATAAAATGGTATTTAACTGATAATATGACAGATGAGAATACACAAACATATGGATTCGCGTGTTACATAACATGCGTGTTACATGACATGCATCTGCTGAGCTCTCTCTCTCTCTCTCTCTCTCTGTCTCTCTCTCTCTCACTCTCTCTGTATTCTTTCATATACACACACTCACACGCATGCGTACGCTCACACACACACACACACTCTCTCTCTTTCTCTCTCACTCTCACTAATTCACTCTCCCGCTCACTCATTCACTCTCACGCTCACTCATTCGCTCTCACGCTCACTCATTCACTCTCCCGCTCACTCATTCACTCTCCCGCTCACTCATTCACTCTCACGCTCACTCATTCACTCTCCCGCTCACTCTTTCATTCTCCCGCTCACTCATTTACTCTCCCGCTCACTCATTCACTCTCCCGCTCACTCATTCACTCTCACGCTCACTCATTCTGTCTCTCCCGCTCACTCATTCACTCTCCCGCTCACTCATTCACTCTCCCGCTCACTCATTCACTCTCCCGTTCAATCATTCACTCTCACTCATTCACTCTCACGCTCACTCATTCACTCTCACGCTAACTCATTCACTGTCCCGTTCAATCATTCACTCTGCCGCTCATTCATTCACTCTCACACATTTACTCTCACGCTCACTCATTCACTCTCACGCTCACTCATTCACTCTCCCGCTCACTGATTCACTCTCACGCTCACTCATTCACTCTCACGCTCACTCATTCCTTCTCACGCTCACTCATTCACTCTCACTCATTCTCTCTCACACTCACTCATTCACTCTCACTCATTCACTCTCACGCTCACTCATTCACTCTCACGCTCACTCATTCACTCTCCCGCTCAATCATTTACTCTCCCGCTCACTCTCACGCTCACTCATTCACTCTCCCGCTCACTCATTCACTCTCCCGCTCACTCATTCACTCTCCCGCTCACTCATTCACTCTCCCGCTCACTCATTCACTCTCCTGCTCACTCATTCACTCTCACGCTCACTCATTCACTCTCACGCTCACTCATTCACTCACACACACAGACACTCTCACTCATTCACTCTCCCGCTCACTCATTCGCTCTCACGCTCACTCATTCACTCTCCCGCTCACTCATTCACCCTCACGCTCACTCGTTCACTCTCACTCATTCACTCCCCCGCTCACTCATTCACTCTCACTCATTCACTCTCCCGCTCACTCATTCACTCTCACGCTCAATCATTCACTCTCCCGCTCACTCATTCACTCTCACGCTCACTCATTCACTCACACACACAGACACTCTCACTCATTCACTCTCCCGCTCACTCATTCGCTCTCACGCTCACTCATTCACTCTCCCGCTCACTCATTCACCCTCACGCTCACTCGTTCACTCTCACTCATTCACTCCCCCGCTCACTCATTCACTCTCACTCATTCACTCTCCCGCTCACTCATTCACTCTCACGCTCAATCATTCACTCTCCCGCTCACTCATTCACTCTCACGCTCACTCATTTACTCTCACGCTCACTCATTCACTCTCACGCTCACTCATTCACTCTCACGTTCACTCATTCTGTCTCACACTCACTCACTCTCTCACTCAAACTACAGAAATGAACATAAGTTTAGATTATACATGATAAAATCAAATGGTATTTAACTTATAATATGACAGATGAGAATACACAAACATATGGATTCGCGTGTTACATAACATGCGTGTTACATGACATGCATCTGCTCAGCTCTCTCTCTCTCTCTCTCTCTCTCTCTCTCTCTCTCTCTCTCTCTCTCTCTCTCTCTCTCTCTGTATTCTTTCATATACACACACTCACACGCATGCACGCGCTCACACACACACACACACACTAACACATCAACTCTCCCACTGTCTCACTCTCAAGAAATAAACGAGAGGTACGTGAAATATTTCGGCCACTATTAAAAGATATAATAATCTTATTTAAAAAAAAAAAAAACATACTTAAGGGTAAGGTTGAGGGCAAGCCAGCAAGCGGCAGACAACGAAACAAGTAGTGACGTAACATAAAGAGATGGACAAGCAGCAATCTGACTGAATGTACAATCAAAGCGAGAGACAGACAGTGTTGGAAATCCATTTGCAGCCAAACTTCATTGTCCAGATGGCAATTGTTTGATTGATGTACCATCAATAATTCATAACAGATCGATGACACCCACTTCATTGCACCCATATGCATTGCATTGCTTCACGATAATTATCATCATCAAGTGTCATGTCGTCATCTCACACGGTCACCAGAGTCTCGAATCAGGCCTGTGTTCTTGTCCCGGTCATGACATACTGTCAAACCATGAAGGTATGTATCCCTTTGTCTCCCTCTTGCTCTCGTCCTATCAAGCTTGCCAGTAATACGGCAACTATTACGTGAGTATCCTCATATAGGAAACACGGTATCGATTGGTAAAGCCGTGTGCACAAGTAGTGATTTTGTCATCCCCGCAGTAGTATCAATAATATCATTCTGCCACCCGAAGCTATTCACACGATGCTACCGACAATGACTGCCTACTTATTCCAGCAGAGCTTCTTGTAGAATTTTAACCTGTCCATTAGCAACAATCCCTCGGTGCTGTGGACTGACTACGAACTTGCCTCTTCACTGAAAGGTTCTTTGTCGAATCAAAAACTAATAGTCATTTGTCTCCATGGAAACAGCGCGGCATTATCTTTATTATGTTTTAATGGTCGTATTTAATAACTGTGCTCCGAAGTATGTTTTTACTAACGATGTATTAATAGCCTAGTAAAATGCTTTGGAGGTAATAAACAGGCTGGTTGTGAAGCCTCATGGTCATTGCTTTCAGTAACACACACACACACACACTCACACACACATACACACACATACACAAATGTGCACACATACACATACCTACCTACTTACCTGCTCAACCACCCATACATATGTATGTATGTATGTATGTATGTATGTATGTATGTATGTATGTATGTATGTATGTATGTATGTATGTATGTATGTATGTACATATGTATGTATGTATGTATGTATGTATGTATGTATGTATGTATGTATGTATGTATTTATGTATGTATGTATGTATGTATGTATGTATGTATGTATGTATGTATGTATGTAC
>OY992878.1:19348328-19350828 GCA_963921405.1 Cepaea hortensis | reverse complement strand
GATTATTGGATCAAGTTATGTGAGTCCATTCAAATCGCAAGTGATAAGGGAGACATAAGAAGTATGTATGAAGGAATAAAGAAAGCCTGTGGTCCAGTGATCAAAAGAAGTGCACCATTGAAAACCTTGACTGGAGAAGTCATCACTGATAAGAAACAGCAGATGGACAGATGGGTAGAGCACTATTTGGAGCTTTACTCAAGTGAGACCAAACTAGCGGATAATGCCCTCAACGCCATAGAGGCTCTACCAACTCTTGACCACCTGGACACACTTCCCACCATAACAGAAGTTAAGTGTGCTATAAATGAACTTGCATCTGGCAAGGCTCCAGGTAAGGATGGGATTCCAATAGAGGTTATCAGGAGTGGGCAAGACACACTCACTATACAGATCCACCAGCTAATAGAGCTATGCTGGCGTGAAGGACAAGTCCCACAGGATTTCAAAGATTCAAGCATCATAACACTGTACAAGAACAAGGGTGATCGGAGCGACTGCAACAACTATAGGGGTATCTCACTTCTGTGTATTGTTGGAAAAGTATTTGCCAGAATTGTTCTGCGCAGACTTCAAGTCCTAGGAGATCAAGTCTACCCCGAATCACAGTGTGGCTTTCGACAGAACCGGTCTACCACTGATATGATATTCTCATTGCGACAAATGCAAGAAAAATGCCGTGAACAGAATCAACCACTGTTTATTGCCTTCATCGACCTCACAAAGGCATTTGATTTGGTCAGTCGTGAGGGTCTGTTCAAGGCACTAAAGAAGATTGGCTGCCCACCAACTCTTCTGTCCATTGTGGAATCGTTCCACACAGGCATGAAGGGTATAATCAAGTTTGATGGTGCAACTTCTGAAGAATTTGAAATCAAGAGTGGAGTTAAGCAAGGTTGTGTACTACCTCCCACCCTCTTTGGAATATACTTTTCACTTCTACTGAAATATGCATTTCGTGATCAGGATGGTGGTATATACATTCACTCACGCTCAGATGGCGGCCTCTACAATGCTCAGAGATTGAAGGCTAAGACCAAAATTAGGAGGGTACTGATCAGAGAGTTGCTTTTTGCAGATGATGCTGCAGTTACGACCCACTCTGAGGAAGAATTGCAATGTCTACTATCTGCATTCTCCAATGCTTGTTCTGAATTTGGTTTAACAATTAGCAAAAAGAAGACACAGATTATGTCACAAGGTGCACATGGGGTACCATCAATCTTTATTGACGACGCCGAACTAGAGATAGTAGACCATTTTACATATCTGGGATCGGTGGTAAATAGCAAATTATCCCTAGATCAGGAAATCAACATCCGGATTGGAAAGGCAGCAACAACAATGAACAGGTTAAGAAAAAGAGTCTGGGAGAACAGGAAGCTTACTGCCAAAACAAAAGTCCTTGTCTATCAAGCCTGTGTCCTTAGTACTCTTCTCTATGGCAGTGAAACCTGGACAACTTACTCACACCAAGAGAACAATTTAAACAGCTTTCATATGCGGTGTCTGCGAAGAATTCTTGGTATTAAGTGGCAAGACAAAATCACAAATACTGAAGTATTGGAAAGATCAGGTTGTGTGACAGTTTATTCCATGCTCAGTCTTCGTAGACTTAGATGGATAGGACATCTTAGGCGGATGGATGATGGTAGAATACCAAAGGATATCTTTTTTGGTGAATTACAGATGGGTAAGAGATCTCAGGGTCGGCCTCTACTACGATACAAAGATGTGTGTAAGCGGGACATGATTGATACAGGCATTGATAATGCACATTGGGAGCAAGTCGCCGCTGAACGTGTTGCATGGAGGGCAAATATCAGAAATGGAATAAAGTCAAAGGAGAAAATTATTGCAGAAAAGTCACACACCAAGCGTTTGAGACGTAAGATGGTGCATGATGGTGGAAATGACCACGTGTTCACATGCACCCACTGTGAACGGACATTTACAGCGCAAATTGGCCTTATCAGTCACACTCGCTACCGCCATAGTTAAAAGTTATTATGCCTTTTTAAAGCACAAACTATCGTCTGTCAAGACGGCAAGGTGCCAATGTATGTATGTATGTATGTATGTATGTATGTATGTATGTATGTATGTATTTATGTATGTATGTATGTATTTATGTATGTATGTATGTATGTATGTATGTATGTATGTATGTATGTATGTATGTATGTATGTACGTACGTACGTATGTATGTATGTATGTATGTATGTATGTATGTATGTATGTATGTACATATGTATGTATGTATGTATGTATGTATGTATGTATGTATGTATGTATGTATGTATGTATTTATGTACGTATGTATGTATGTATGTATGTATGTATGTATGTATGTATGTATGTATGTATGTATGTACATATGTATGTATGTATGTATGTATGTATGTATGTATGTATGTATGTATGTATGTATGTATTTATGTATGTATGTATGTATGTATGTATGTATGTATGTATGTATGTATGTATGTATGTACGTAC
>OY992878.1:19328328-19345828 GCA_963921405.1 Cepaea hortensis | reverse complement strand
TAAATTTTTAACTTCATTCTTTGTTTCCTTAGTTCTTAATATTTTAACTTCTTTCTTTCTTTCTTTCTTTCTTTCTTTCTTTCTTTCTTTCTTTCTTTCTTTCCTTCTTAAATTTTTAACTTCATTCTTTGTTTCCTTAGCTCTTAATATTTTAAATTCTGTCTTTCTTTCTTTCTTTCTTTCTTTCTTTCTTTCTTTCTTTCTTTCTTTCTTTCTGTCTTTCTTTCTGTCTTTCTTTCTTTCTTTCTTTCTTTCTTAATACTTTAGCTTCTTTCTTTCTTTCTTTTCTAATATTTTAACTCCTTTAATTTCTTCTGAATATTTTAATTAATATTTTTAACTTTTTATTTCTTTATTTCCGACTATCTTCACATCTTAAGAAAAAGATAATAATGATGAGGATGATGAACTGCCTGCCGTCCGTGGCGAAGAGTTTACTGACGCGATTCTTAATCCCGTATACCCGCGTTCGAAACACATCTGCGCGCGATTTAGCAGCAGACCGCGTTGCGGGTTTTTACGATAAAGTATGGGTGCCGGTCGTTCAGAAAGCAATGGCAAACTACTGAACGTAAAACTGCCAAGACATCAACAACAGCTAAAAATGCTAGTTTTGATTGCTGACTGGTTTTTCTGGGTTTGAATCTGTATCGGCGTGGAGTGGGATTTGTAATATCGGCCTCGGTTCCCAGATCGTTCCCGCTTAAAACAAGTACGTGGACATGTCATGGGAAGTAAACTTGGAAGTCGTGATAGTGAGCAGATCACCCACCAAGGGCTGTTTGGTTCTATGAAAATATGGACCCAGCACCATGTGCCCAATGCGGTTAAAGGTGTGTAAATCATCTTTTACGTTACTTAGAAACATGTAGTGCATTTTAGTAACAGTTCATCGTCAGCATCATCATCTTAGAATCATGTTTATCGTCTTCCAAAGATGTTAAGATAGTCGGGAAAAAAGGAAGTAGTAAAGAAAGAAAGAAACAAGTTACACTTGACATTGATATCTGAGTAGTTCCGTTATATGGTTCTGAATATATGAGCAATAGATAACAGGGAAGTTAAAGGCGAGAGGATCGACTTCATTGCACCCGGTTTTACCACATATGACAGAGCCTTCTTTCCGCGGAGAGGCTTGACGAAAGTGTCGCACAGGGCACACGCTACATACCTCCAGAGACTACCCCCAGGGGCCTCCGAAAAGACTGAGCAGACTACAATTCTTTCTAAAATTCTAGACTCCATTTTCTCTCACATTCTCACAAAATCCGTCTCACCTCTCAAATAATCTCAAATGTCAAAACAATGTTTTCCCGTAGTGAATTTGAATAACGAAGACACAAACCATATATAGTACGATTTATTGCCTGGCACATTTCGCTTCGTCTCGTCAGGTAATTACTGCAGATGTCACACTTACTGTGTGAACATGTGTATATTTCAGCTTGAACGATGAATCTAGTTATTTTACTCTATGTTGTGTGACATCTGCAGTAAGTACCTGACGAGATGCAGGGAAATGTGCCAGGCAATAAATCGTACTATATATGGTTTGTGTTTTCGTTTTTCAAATCTCAAATGTCTTCTGAAAATGTCCCTTTGTTTTTTTTGTTTTTTTAAATTGGGCTCGCCCGCTTTGAACTCAAGCGTAGTCCATACACACTATTTATAGTCGTGATGAACTGAATTTTGTGTGTGGGTTAGCTTTCCATTTTTAACAGTGCCCTTTGCCATCAGGCGAACCCACTCCGACTTCAGAGGTAATGTCCCTTTAAATCCCTTCTCACATTCTCTCTTATTCTCTCCCCCCCCCCTCCCCAAAGCCCCAAATATTTCGCCAAATCCTCCTCAAAATCCAATGTGTATCTTATAATAATATCTCATTTTTTTTTTTGGTTTCCCATTACTTGATGCATTTGCAGAATTTATCGCCCATTCTCTCGCTCTCTTTGTACTAGGTCTTCTCGAAATACATAGTACTATCTCTTGCACTGTCTCCATCTCTCTCTCTCTCTATCTCTCTCCCTCCCTCTCCCTCTCTCTCTCTCTCTCTCTCTCTCTCTCTCTCTCTCTTTCTACAAATACTCCTTCTTTACACCTTTCTCTAGTTCTAAATCCCACAATTCCCTTTTCAATTCCCTCCCCTTTTTCGGCATCCCTCTGTATCTTCACACTCATTTTGTTTCATCCACCTCATCTCATTTTCCTGATGTTGGCGTGAAGTCATCTCCTCAAACCTGATGGCTCTTTTGTCTTCTCTTTAAGATTGATTGTATTCATCTAGGCCAATTTGGGACGCTTGTTTATTCTTAGAGGTCAATTTTATGCAAGAGAAGCGTTTCAACCGTGCACAAACTCCACAGCCATTATCTTTCAATCCCACATTTTATGCCGCTGCGTACGACGCTGCCGGGAGTTGTATAAACGGTTGGGAAGATGTAAAACAGGAAGCTGTAAAAATAAAGAGAATAATTAAGCCGAATAAAAGATAACTACATAAATGAATAGAAGCTCGTAGAAAAACAAGAGGACATAATTAAGGGTAGATAAATAGAAAAACACTGATGAGAAAAGAAACGCAAACTCTGGGGACAAATCCAAACATATATATGGATGGTTCTCAAGGCCTGTTGAACTATCGCCGCCTCTCACCGCAAACACATTGCTAGGTGCAGGTCACACTCACTTATAGAGCATGCAAACCTCTGTGTGGGTGTTAAATTAAATGAACATTCAATACCATCACCGTTGGTTCTGGCTACCGCGTCGAAGGTCCTGCTTCGTCCTGGTTGAGAATCGCTGATACAAAGGATGTTGTGATTTCTGCAGAGCTTACTTTGTTCAAGCCATGAGATGCCAGATTGTATATCTTTGCGTAGACACCGCCTGCGATTTTATTCACTAGGCATTATATCACACACAAACACAGACACACACAAACACACGAGCGTGCACGCGCACGCACCTAAGCACGCATGCACGCACGGAAAAAACACACACACACGCACATGCGCGCACAGACACAAATATACACATGCACGCACACACACATAAAAACACACACTCACATACGCACGCACGCACACACACAAACACACACATACATACACACATTCACACATGCGTACCCAGTTATGAATGGTTTCAAAATAGAATTCCCTGGCTCATGTGGTTGAACCTCCGACGTCAACGAAAGCTGGTGACTTTCCACACCTCTACCTCACATGCCACGAAAGCCTACCCCAGTCAGCACACTGACATAGTTTCTGTAAGCTGCCTTGACTCAAGATCATTTTATGATTTCCGGCTTTGTCCTGTCACGACAAGTGGACGCCACGTTGAACTCCAGTTTAGTTTAGTCTAGTCGTTTAGTCGTTGGATCACCATCACGGCACACGGTTTAACCCATAAGTGCTCCGTTTTCCTCCTAATTCAAACCTGAGTCTGGAGAAACTCAGCTCAATGCACGAACTCCGTTGCATCGGCGAGGGTCCTTAGAACTCTAGTGCAGAGCTTCACTTGCTCTTGTGAATATTCTATTCCTTTAATTACTTTTACCACATTCTCTTGCCCTACCCACCTGTAAAACTATTAACTGATATAACTGGCAAATATTACATATTACTTAATGATTTTTCCGTTAAATAGCACGCTAAAGATGTGTTTCGTCGTCCTGCGATCTATTTGCAGACGACTGTACAGTGTATACAAACGCTGAAAGCAGTAATTTGCTGGAGTCGTTTTTGCAACAAGAATTAAATAATGTAGTTATGTGGAGCTATGCGAACCGTATGCAAATTAACATCACTAAAACAAAATCAATGTTAATAACAACCAGACAAAGATTCCAAACTCTAAATTCATACACATCATTTCAACTTCACATCGACAATATGCCAGTAGAAAGTGTAATTGAGCACAAAACATTAGGCCTAATCATTGATAGAAACCTAACCTTTAATTCCCACGTTCAAGCGGTCGTCAAACAAACAGCGAAAAAAGTCTACCAACTCGCCAAAATTGATGAGGACATCAGGAAAATATCCTATACCTCTCACATACAGACACATTTTGACTAGTGCTCTTCAATCTGGGACGGTTGTTCCAATTCAAGCACCAAGCGAATTTATTCACTCCAGAAACGGGCCATGAGTTTAATTTATAGCAATCATTTATCTGACAATCCTAGCCTGCATAAACACCTTCACTTACTACCACTCCGCAAACGCCTGCTTTTCAATAAGGGCAAACTAATTCTCAAAATCCTACATCGGAATGCCCCAAATTACCTTTGACCATTGTTTAAGTATAATGCTAGACACAGTAAACGATTAAATATACTACACATTCCGAAGCCTAGGATAGACTTATACAAAACCAGCTTAACGTACTCTGCAGCTCAGCTGTGGAACAATCTTCCACAAGAAATCAAAGACATCACCAAATCCCTATACATATAATCGCAAATTATTCGAACACTATCTCAGTACGGATTACCTGTAACAAGTTATGTGGAGGGTCCCAAATACCCCTGTCACAATGCTTCAATATTATTCTTAAGCCCTGGCTGGGATAGGTCTTTGCCTGCCAACCCTCCTCCGTTCCCCGGACTCACTGTCACTCTCTCTTATGACCTTGGAGCCTACTCCCTGAGGTGTATTTCTGGCTGACAACATATAACATTGCGATGGTCAGAGTAAATTATAACTTCAGTTTAATAACTTAATACAGGAAAGCACAGGAACATATCAAGACAGTTAAAACAGATAAGCATCTATAAATAAACTGATGAGATAAATCTCGTCCAGACATAGAGCATCATGATTATTGACATCATAGACCAGGTTCAAGATACTGTCCCTTCAGCCCACATACACCTCACCGAGTGTGTCATCCGTTCCTTCCTTCCAGGTAAGTGGTGGGAATAACGGGCAGCTGTAGAACCGGGCTTCCGGGGTTTTGCGGACAGCTCTATAAATTCAGTCTATTGTGCTTCAAAGCCACCTGGATTCACCTGGCACTCCTTTGGGTAAGAATGGCCACGTGGGGAAACAGTTCGTGAATAAGGAATGGGTATGTGCCTTTCACTGTCACTGACAAGGATGGTGATTACTATAAAAAATCGGGGTATGTCCAGCCAAGAATATAAAAGCACTCGACCTTATGTCGACGAGATGACTTGCGTTGCGTTGGCAATGATGATTGTCACTCGTTCAGGACTAGTGGTGCCTCTATCGCGTAGAGATTGTAACATTATGCCTGTTATGGCCAATAACTTGACCTGGCTTCTTCAGTTGAATATAGCTTTCTGCGTAGAGGCCCTGTTGATACTTTCTGCTCTCTTCACTTCCAAAAGAAGGACCCTGGAGAGGGCAAACATTGGTGAGAGCCTCTAGCTTAAACTTCAGGTACAGCCGACATGGAGACTCCTAATGATCTCAGCATATCAGTTGGCTTAAAGTAAATAGGAGACCTGAGTGAATTGGCCTGACGTGTTAAGAGGTCCTGGATTGGCGGCGTCTTTCCTAGACTAGGCCTCCAGCTTGTGTAGGTCGTGTCGTTTGACCCTATGCACATTACATATTCTCTTCATACAAGATTCACTCCCTTCTCTCATGCCATGCCTTTATTATTACTGGGCACATTCGTTTCCCAACTTCCCTCTCACTTGCAAACCCTGCCTTTCTCACGACAAAGCTCTTGTGGTGTTGTGTGGGTAATTATGTGTGTTTTCCCCCTCTTCTTTAATATGTGAAGGGGAACGTGTAGATCATACTCAGTGTTCTCAGGACCCATCTACCGTGCCCTACTGAACAGCCTCTTTTGGCTTATACTGTTCTGTGTTTCCCGCTTAACGAATATTATAGGAGTGGGTCTGTAATGAACGAAGTGTAGTTCCCTATCCCTAGCAAGAATGGGAAAGAAGATACTACAACTTCCGGCCGCTGCTCTCGTCTGAGCCTTCGCCCCAATGCACAGGCAGTGCCTCGCATAACACGTATGTTTAGATGAGTTCTGGTTCTTTCCAGTGAGATAAAGAGGTCTATTTATATCTCTGGCATCATCTTAACGACCAGTAACTATTCAGTCCACTTGGCTACCCTATCTGCTAAAGACGAAAGAAGTAGCACATTGTAGACCCTCTTCCGCCTCAAGAAGACAGAACATAGATGGTTGGAATCCGTCCCCACGGAGCCCTCCCCTCCTTCCGGCATACCGTATATATATCATGTTTATATTCAAATTAAAGACGACACTATGGAGAGTTCAGGCCGTAGGAATAAAGATAGCACCCGCCCATCTGCTGCCAAGAACAAGTGAAATCATCTGGGGAAATATACTGCTCAGATTAGTTCCCAGGCTATGCCAAGAATAAAATGCCTAGCTGGATTGGCCAACTGTCAACCCCCTCCCGATATGGCATGACTGGCTTTTCGTCAATTCGTCTCACCAGTCGAGACAACAGAGATTTATAGGCCAAGATCTGGCAGAACTACTTAAAACCCACTCTTACCTTTCTACCACCAGAATGCTGCACCTAATCTATCAAAATCTTTAAATTTTAAATACATGGTGCAGAGAACCAACGGTTGGTGTTTAAACGGACATTGATTGCCCAAGAAATTGCACTAGTGCGTATTTGGTGCAAGGCGCCCTATCGTGTTTTCCCGAAGAAAAGTCAGACTTCTAATAGTTCTCTTAAGAAGATCGGGTTGTAAAAGTAACCAAGAGAACTATCTTCCAGGGGAATTGAGCGGATAAGAGAACTGAGGGTTCCCGAAGCTGTTTCCCACTGTTTTCCCAAACCCAAAGAAGGTATGAGGACATGGGCCACTGGCGTTTTGTTACATTACCTTCCCCCTTAATAATAGAAATAGTAATAATAATAATAAAACCCTAGTAAAACAGCCAGTCCCCTTTGGTAGATCAGTATATTCCACATGGCTAATAACAAGTGCCACACCATTATTTAATATTACTGAGTCATGTAGTAATTATGATTGCATTTTGCCCATACTTTTATAATGCATATATTTTATATTGTTGCTGTTCTCAGTTAGCCTTGAATGATGTGTGAATGAAATAATGTATGAAAGAGAGTGATAGAAGTGCAAAATGTTAGACGGGCCTGCGTGCCCAATTCTTAACCCTTTGAAAATAAACTATGTTCGTTCGTTCGTTCTTTCATTTCATAATTTGGCATCATAATGAACATTTCGAAAAACGGCTGCTATCTGTTGTTATGTTACTTCGTTCCGCGATTCTATGAGATTAATTATGGGCTGAATATGTTCTTACCTGAGAAACGAGACCGCACGTTTCTATGTTCTAATTGTTTTCGATATAATAGGATAAAAGAAAATGAAACAAAGGCTCAAAGGAAATGGAAGACAAAGAAAACTTAACAAACTAACAAAAGAAACACAATCGACAAGATGATAAAGAAAGAAAGAACAAGGGAAGGAAAAAAACCTGAATCAAGAAAAGAAAGCAAGAAAGAAAGAAACAAAATAAAAAAAAGAAGAAAGAAACAGCAAAAGATGGAAAGCAAGAAATTAAGAAAACACAGCGAAACAAACAAACACGTAAGCAAAACAAACATACTAACGAAAGACAATTAGATGTGAAATAAAACGAAAAGGTTAAGGAATTTAAGAGAAAAGATAGAAAAAGAGAAAAACCAGAAAATAAGACGATACCAGAGAAATAGAAAACTAACAAGAGAGAAAGACAAAAAGAAAGAAGAAATGAATGGGGTGGGGGTCAAAGAAAAACAAAATGAAATTATGTAAGACCTAGACAGAAAGACATGAAGAAGACAAATAATTAACAAGCCGAAGAGTATAAAAAAATGAAGATATACAGATAACAGCTGACAAACATAAAGAAAGAAAGAAAGAGAGACAGACAGACATAAAGAAAGAAAGAAAGAAAGAAAGAAAGAAAGAAAGCAAGCAAGAAAGAAAGAAAGAAAGTAAGAAAGAAAGTAAGAAAGAAAGAAATGAAAATATCAATTTCAACACTGCTTATTAGGAATTATATCCATAGTGAAGAAACAGATAGAAAGTAAGAAATAAAAGTAAATATCAGTTTCAACACTGCTTATAAGGATATATATTCATAACGACAAACAAGAACAAAAGAAAGAAAATATCAATTTCTCAACTGCTTATAACGAATTGTATACATAGTGAAAAGAAAGAAAGACAGAAAGATTGACTGATTGATTGATTGATTGATTTAGGAACCGACATCACAGCATTCGGGGCATTCCATAAGCAGACAGAAAGAAAGAAAGATATCAATTTCCCAACTGCTCGTAACGAATTATCTTCTGTATTACCTGTAGGCTGACCCGGGTGAACGGGCTGATCCTCAACCTTTGTGTGGCCGACCTCCTGGTGATTTGCTTCTCTTGCGTCGTGCAGTTAGTTTGGGAACACCTGGACAGACATTGGCTAGCTGGCGACGTCATGTGTCGCGTCATTAAGATGCTGCAGATCTTCGCCCTGTGCTCCAGCCCCAACATGCTGGTGGTGATTGCCGTGGACCGGCACCAGGCCATTACTGCACCTCTACGGAAACAGTTCTCGGTAATGTGTCAGCCAGCGCCTGTGTTTTGTTACTTTCTGTACTGTGATTTGTTACTGTGTCTGTACTGTGATTTGTTTCTGTGTCTGTACTGTGATTTGTTACTGTCTTGTACTGTGATTTGTTACTGTGTCTGTACTGTGATTTGTTACTGTGTCTGTACTGTGATTTGTTACTGTGTCTGTACTGTGATTTGTTTCTGTGTCTGTACTGTGATTTGTTACTGTCTTGTACTGTGATTTGTTACTGTGTCTGTACTGTGATTTGTTACTGTCTGTACTGTGGTTTGTTACTGTGTCGGCTAACGCTTGTGTTTTGTTACTCTCTGTACTGTGGTTTGTTACTATGTCTGTGCTGTGATTTCTTACAGTGACTATAGTATGATTTGTTACAGTGTCTGTACTGTCATTTGTTACTGTGCCTGTACAGTAATTTGTTACTGTCTGTACTGTGATTTGTTACTGTGTCAGCTAGCGCTTGTGTTTTGCTACTCTCTGTATTGTGATTTGTCACTGTGTCTGTACTATGATTTGTCACTGTGTCTGTACTATGATTTGTCACTGTGTCTGTACTATGATTTGTTACTGTGTCTGTACTATGATTTGTCACTGTGTCTGTACTATGATTTGTTACTGTGTCTGTACTATGATTTGTTACTGTGTCTGTACTATGGTTTGTTACTGTGTCTGTACTATGATTTGTCACTGTGTCTGTACTATGATTTGTTACTGTGTCTGTACTATGGTTTGTTACTGTATCTGTACTGTGATTTGTTACTATGTCTGTACTATGATTTGTTACTGTGTCTGTACTATGATTTGTTACTGTGTCTGTACTGTAATTTGTCACTGTGTCTGTACTATGATTTGTTACTGTGTCTGTACTATGATTTGTTACTGTGTCTGTACTATGATTTGTTACTGTCTGTACTGTGATTTGTTACTGTGTCTGTACTGTGATTTGTTACTATGTCTGTACTATGATTTGTTACTGTGTCTGTACTGTGATTTGTTACTGTGTCTGTACTGTGATTTGTTACTGTGTCTGTACTATGATTTGTTACTGTGTCTGTACTGTGATTTGTTACTGTGTCTGTACTGTAATTTGTTACTGTGTCTGTACTATGATTTGTTACTGTGTCTGTACTATGATTTGTTACTGTGTCTGTACTATGATCTGTTACTCTCTGTACTGTGATTTGTTACTGTGTCTGTACTGTGATTTGTTACTGTGTCTGTACTATGATGTGTTACTGTGTCTGTACTGTAATTTGTTACTGTGTCTGTACTATGATTTGTTACTGTGTCTGTACTGTGATTTGTCACTGTGTCTTTACTGTGATTTGTTACTGTGTCTGTACTGTAATTTGTCACTGTGTCTGTACTATGATTTGTTACTGTGTCTGTACTATGATTTGTTACTGTGTCTGTACTGTAATTTGTCACTGTGTCTGTACTATGATTTGTTACTGTGTCTGTACTATGATTTGTTACTGTGTCTGTACTGTAATTTGTCACTGTGTCTGTACTATGATTTGTTACTGTGTCTGTACTATGATTTGTTACTGTGTCTGTACTATGATTTGTTACTGTGTCTGTACTGTGATTTGTTACTATGTCTGTACTATGATTTGTTACTGTGTCTTATTGTGATCTGTTACTATACTTCTTTCTTTCTTTCTTTCTTTCTGTCTTTCTTTCTTTCTTTCTTTCTTTCTTTCTTTCTTTCTTCTTGCCTTTATTTTTCCTTTTTTCATTCCTCAATGAAGCAAATACCCCTCACCCCTGCCCAACCACTCTGTAGGTAAAAAGGTAGATGCATATACTTCACATCACGTCGCAGTCAACCCCAGCATATTGTCCCTGATTGTGATCTTTTGGCAGATTTACGTTCATTGTTTGCTATTGCTTTCTGAATGACCGGCACTCATGCCTTTGTATGGAAACCAACGCAAGACGGTCTGATGCCAAACTGGCCGCAGTTTTTGTTTGGAACGCATTCACAACTCCTTCACCACAGAGGCGGTTATCCATATACTATTAAATCAGCCTTCCCAGCGATCAACTTTATCTACATCCTTGTTTCCAACGCTGCTCCCTCATTGTTGTCGGACTCCATAAAATCTCTGCCAAGTACGAATCTCATGATATTTTGTCGTATCTTTGTGTGTGTGTGGATTCATTCCTGCCCCTTGGGCATATTTTCAACCTGTATCACCTGCTTGCTAGTCTTCTCTGTCATCACTATCCATTACATACCGTCTTCAATGTTGCTTTCATGCTGTCAGTAAACCTCTTGCGTAGTGATTGCTTCATGTCACTTGTGGTACTTAAATCATTCTTATATTTAGTCAATAAGCATTAGTAGTGAGGCTCTTTGCTGGCTGTTGAAGATGCAGACGGAGCATGCATAAGAACGTCCTGAGTGCTGTGACTCAGCGCAACGCAACTATATGTAGTAAACACATATCTGGATTCTGGAGTCATATTGATTAGCAAACTTGTACATTATGAAGTATTATGACCAGTTTACTTACTCGTCTAAATTTCCTTCCTAGATACATATATGATACTCATATTACCACACACAAAATCAACCCAGAACTATCCTACCCAAGAAAACCACCCATATTACCATACAAAAAAAATCAACCCATAACTATCCTACCCAAGAAAACCACCCATATTACCATACAAAAAATCAACCCATAACTATTCTACCCAAGAAAACCACGCCACCAATGTGGATTCCACCCCGACCCACAGGTTAAGCCACTGGTCACTGTTAGCACGGTCGAAAAGAACTGTTAACGGCCCCAATTCCAACAGCAATCAAACACGAGAAATAAAGTGTGCGCGGTTACTTAAGATTCAAAATAAAAAGCCAGAAAACACTGCGACACTAAAAACTTTAGTCATAAAACTATAGCCTTTGCGCGAACCCTAATTGTCGCCTTAATCTGGAGAATAGCTCTCTTGGGCCTTCACGCGACCGACCCAACCTGTTATTCATCCGTTAAAGCACTTCTCTAATTCCAGTTTAAGATGCTGACTGCAACGCCTTGCTAATCCACATAAGTCTCTACTCTCTTTGGAAGCTCTCAACTTCGATGACTTTCTTTTAGGAGAATGGAATGGACTCTTCCAGTCAAATGTTTTAGTTCACAGTCAGATGGTTTGGTTCACAGTCAAATGGTTTAGTTCACAGTCAAATGACTGTTGGCAGGACTAATGCTAGCAACACATTTGCTAAGTTGTGGCAAACTATACTCTGTGGAATCGCCAATGTAGCTTGGGGAATAGTGAAATGCGAAATATTTTTTTTATTTCTTTGGCGTTCGCTCGCTTTGAACTCAAGCGTAGTCCATACGAACTCCTTCTATTAGCACTGGACTGAATTTTGCGTATGGATTAGCTTTCCCTATTGCCAGTCTGTCATCAGGCGTACCCACTCTGAGTTAAGAGGTACTTGTAATTGACGTCCCCAAGTCAAGGACGAGAAGTGAACATTTTCGTCCAAATGACCGGTCTAGGGGTTGAACCCCTTACCCCGGCACACCGGATTTTCAGAACGCGTATTCGTATACATTCTGCCATGCTGAACTCCCAACGGGTATTTTCACAGTTCTCCGACACACCAAGTTGTGGGTTCACAATCAGCTGATGATTGTTTGGAAGCAGACTGCCTTGCGTTGATTTCGATGGTATGATTCGTATGCCATGCAAAATACAATGACACATTATTGGACTAAAACATGCCTAGAAAATCACTAACAGCCAGAACACGCTGGGGTTGAATGCAACGTCCTGTGAAGGACATGCATCCAGCTGGTTATACTCTTAGGAGCTACAGTAGCCGAGTGGTTAATGCATCGCCTGCCTGCGCGGTTGTCCTGAGTTCATTCTAGGCATTCTCCATGAGAGATTGTTTACGCTGATTGCCTCGCGCTTCGGGGATTCTGGTTTCTATTCCAGCCATATTGTCCAGTTCACGAGTGCAAGTTTCTCGGGGACATCTGGAGCTGCGGGACTGGTGCTTTGTGCGACGCTAACGGAAGGACGCCCTACAGAAAGAGACCCAGCCATGTGGGATAAAACAAGTTGCGACGAGGTCGATTCTCTCGCCTTGTAAACAATTTGTTTATTTGTGTTATCCGCATCTGCGGGATTCTGATTATATTCTACAAAGAGGCACACATCCCGATACTAATATCATCATGGCACATACATGTAGAAACAATTAAATAAGAGAAACGACGTCTGCAGCAGGATATAACAATATGAAATGCAAACAGGTGTGTGTAGCTCCTGCGAGAAGATGAGACATACACTTCTGACGTGTGATTCATCTTTTCGCAGGAACTACATATACCTGTTTGTTTTTCGTATTTCATCATGTAAAACTAAAGGCGCGACAGGCATACTTGTTGTTCCTTAACAGTTTTAACATATACGTGATAAGTTGTTATTTTCCAAACAGGTTGGCCTATTGTCTGGACTTAACATTAAATAATTAACTACTTAATTTTCCTCGAAGTAGTTTCCTGCTATGTGAATATGTATTTATAGCGCCATTGCAATTTTTAGGCCTTAATTCACGGAGGAATAGTTGGCCAGACTTTCCCTCACTTAGTGTGACGATGAGCGCTGGCGTCGAACCCCTAGACCGACTTGGCTCATGGCATTAACGCTGTTCCTTGTCACCTACGCTAAAGTGTCCGCATGACTTAACATTATTGGAAGAATAATAAGCACTCTTAGACACACCGATGACACAGTGTAGCTCAAAGTGTGAACAGGTGTTACAGGTCCTCCTGTAGAAAGTACATAGGCGCAGTGAAGATTGTGGATTAGATATTAAAATTAGAAGAAAGAAAGCTATGATGATTAACAATGGAAAGACGAAGCCAACTTTGAACATCATAGTAAACCGGGAGATACTAGAAAACGCGACAAGTTTATCCTATCTTGGACTTGTAAAAATATATAACGATAAAAGTTACATACAATCAAAATGAGAATAGAAATAGCCAATACTTGTGTTCAACAAATAAAAGATCTCGGGATCGACCTCTACTACGGAACAAAAATGCTTGAAAGAGGGACATGATTGATACGGGCATTGATTTTGCACCTTAGGAGCAAGTCCCCGATGATCGCGTTACATGGAGGACGAAGTTCAGAAATTGAATAAAGACAAAGGAGAAGATGAATGCAGATAGTTCAGACACTGAGCGTGTGAGACGTCTGATGGTGCGTGATAGTGGAAATGACCATATGTTCGCATGCATCCATTGTGGACGAACATTTACAGCAATAATTGGTCTGATCGGTCACATTCGCTACAGCCAAGAGTTGTAGTTACTATGCCTATTTGAAGCACAATGTAACAAAATATTGCCTGTTAAGACGGCAAGATGCAATTGTACAGTTAAAACCATGAAATAAATAATAACATCTATAGCGATAAACAACACTTTAAAAATGAGAACTGACACACGTTACGCATACTCAACGCTACTATAATTAGCAGAAACCAACCTGAACAACGAACAAGCTATCAGAAAGTTGAATTGACGTTCTATATAAGCGAAAAATAGAAAATTTTGTCGCGTTTGTTAGGAAATAAAAGCGATTAACAACAGATGTTGTAAGGGGGATGAGAATGCAAGGACACTTGACAACAGAAATAAATATAGAGATGTTTCATTTTCGACGACATCAAAAGACAAAGGGCTCTTATAAACACCACACTGGAGGGAAAAGTTGAAGGCAGGTGACAAGAGGCAGAGAGCGTTACAAATAGGGAGATAAATTAAGAGGAGGACAAAAAGCAGTTTGTCAGATTGTACAATCAGGGCGAGACAGAAGAGTGCTTGAGATGCTTTGTAGCCAATCTGTAATTGTTTGTATATATATATATATATATATATATATATATATATATATATATATATATATATATATATATATATATATATATACATATAGACACAAACACACACACATATGGGTTAACGGGGCTATGGTTTGCCATCAGGGAGGGACTCCCTATGGTCATATTTTGTCCTAAACTTGCGACTGGCCTAGAAAGCCGGCAGGGGAACTTCATACTGCTCGTTGAAAAACTAAAAAGTATAAACGACAATTACTAAATATGTACAAATATACGCAACATGTAATACAACCGATAATGAGGGAAAATGCGAGGAATTCTACGAAGACATCCATGATGTGCTAAATAAAATAGATAAGCAGGAGAACATCATAGTTATGGGAGACTTCAATGCAAGAGTAGGACACAACAGAGCGGCCATAGAAAAACATCTTGGAGCATTTGGAGACCAACATAATGAAAGGAATGATATCGGAAGTAGACTGATAGAGCTAAGCAGCCAGCACGACCTCTGTATAACAAACACATTCTATAAACACAAAGACTCGCAAATATACACCTGGTATAAATGGAACGATCTAGATTCAAAAAGCCAAATTGATTTTATATTAACTAGAAATAACAGAAAGAGAAATATATTAGATGCAAGGACAGGTCCAACTGAAGTGTAAACACAGACCACAAAGCAGTCGTTGCCACAATAAGAACCAGCAGCAGAAGAAAGCAAAGACCAGGAAAATACATGCCATGCGAATCAGTAAACTTAAAAACACCTCAAAGACGAGGCAGTGAGGGACAATTATGAGAAAGAACTAACTGAAATCTGTGTAAAATCACCTATAGAAAGAAAGACAGTGGAAGAAGAATGGGAGATGTTCAAATCAAGCATTTTAAATACTGCAAAAATAACATGTGGAACCACACAAACACAAAACACGGATAATCAAAATAACAAGATGGTGGAACGCAGAAGTAAAGAAAGCTGTAAAAGACAACTAGGAGGCAACTAGAAACTTCTACAAAAAGATAAGTGCAATGAGAACCAGAGGAGAACCCTTTGACTCAACTGAAATAATTAACAGCGAAAATGGAGAACCAATAAGTGAACAAAAACAAATCCTAATCAGATGGAAACAGTACTTCGAACAACTTCTCAACATCCCATCAGATGTCACAGGAATTCAAGAAACCGACACAGATACCACCGAAGAACAAGAACTAGACATACTGAAAGAAGAAATTATAGAAGCCGTCAGGTTAGCCCCATTGAACAAATCAAGATGAAATACCAAATGAACTAATTAAAGCAGCAAGAAAAGTAGGAACAGCATGACTACATAGACTATATTCAACCATGTTTAGGTAGAACAACGGACATCACGAGACTGGGGAAACGCCATAATTATCCCAATTTGGAAAAAAAACAAAGGCAGCAAAAGAGACTGCACACAATACAGAGGCATTTCACTGTTGAATCATACTGGGAAAATATTTTCCAAAATTCTTGAGAAAAGATTACGAACTATTATAGAACCCCAGCTAAGCGAAACACAGCTTGGATTTAGGAAAAACAAAGGATGCTTTGGATGATTTTTGCTCTTAGACAACTTATAGAAAAATCAATCGAATTCAATGAAACACTCTACTTAGCATCTGTTGACAAAGAAAAGGCATTTTATAGAGTAGATGGAAATAAGCTGTGGGAAATCTTTAATCAATATGGAGTGAGCACACATCTAACAAACCTATGTAGAAGCTTATACAACAACAGTGAATGCATAGTGAGAGCAACTGGAGGACACTCAGAACCCTTCACCATAAGATCCGGAGTACAATAAGGTTGTGTCCTGTCTCTTCTCTTGTTCATAACATATATAGACAACATATGTAAAGAAACCAGCCAAACAGAGACCACAAGAACACCGCATGACGAGAACACGGAAAAAGATCCACCTGCAAATCTAACCATTAGAGAACTCCTGTTTGCGGACGACCAAGCACTAATAGCAAAATCAGAAGCCGAATTACAAGACCACATGAATAGTCCAAGTGAAATGGGTAGGGAACATAACATGAAAATTAGCACAAGTAAAATAGAGGTAATGACTGTAACTAAAGAAGAAAGAGCAACAACGATTCACCTAAACTAAGATCCCTTGAAACAAGTAAAGAGTTTCAAGTACCCAGGAAGTATAATACCATAAAATGGCAAATCAGAAGACGAGATCAAAAATAAATGCAATAATGCAAACCAACTCATTGGACAAATGGCACCAATACTAAAGAACAAATATGTATCCATAACTACTAAGAAAGCACTTTACAACACAATCTTCCTACCAACTTTATGTTACCAATGCCAAACCTGGACAATGACAGAAAAAGATAAAAGATAAATCACAACAACAGAAATGAGATTCCTGAGAAGAATACTCAATCTATCAAGAAGAGATAAAATCAGAAATGAAGAAATCAGGACTAAGGTGGGGGTTGTAGCTGCACTAGATTTTATTAGAAGGTAGCAAGTCAAATGATTTGGCCATGCAAGTAGGTTACCAGCTAACAGTATACCACAACAAGCAATGATGTACAGACCAGGGGGAAGCAGAGGAAGAGGCCGCCCGTGTAAACGATGGACGCAGAGAATAACAGAGTCCATGGGAATATCAATACATGAAGCCCATAAGCGGGCACTCTCCCGCTGTTTATACTTCACTTCGACACCGCAAGATACAAGAGGAACATGATGAGATGAGATTATACACACACACACACACACACACACACACACACACACACACACACACACATCTTCTTATATATAAATTAGGATGTGCGTATGTATCTCTGTATGTATTTATGTATCTCTGTCCGTATGTCCTTTATGCGCTCGCGAACGGCCCATCCGATTGAGATGAAATTTTCTACACGCCTTCCTTTCATTCCAGAGATGCCAACTGTCGTAGTTTTTTTTTTCTTCTTCCTCCTCCTCCCTCCTCCCTCCTCCCCCTCC
>OY992878.1:19273528-19328128 GCA_963921405.1 Cepaea hortensis | reverse complement strand
CCCCCCTCTTTCTCTTAATCCCTCCTCCTCCTTCTCCTCCCTCCTATTCATCCCTACTCCTCCTCCTCCCTCCTCCTCCTCTCTCCGCCTATCTCTTCCTCCCTCCTCCTCCCTCCTCTCTCTTCCTCCTCCCTCCTCCCTCCTCCTCCCTCTTCCTCCTCCTCCTCCCTCCTCCTTCCTCCTGCTCCCTCCTCCTCCTCCCTTCTCCTCCCTTCTCCTCCTCCCCCTCCTACCCCTCCCTCCTCCCCCTCATCCGTCTTCCTCCCTCCTCCTTCTTCCTCCCTCCTCCTCCCCCTCCTCCCCCTCCTCCTCCCTCTCTCCTCCCTCATCCCTCCTCCTCCATTCTCCTCCTCCCTCCTCCTCCTCTCTCTACCTCCTCCCTCCTCCTCCCTTCACATTCCTCCTCCCTCTTCCTCCTCATCCCTCCTCCTCCTCTATCCTCCTCCCTCCTCCTCCTCCTCCCTCCTCCTCCCTTCACATTCCTCCTCCTCCCTCTTCCTCCTCCTCCCTCTCATCCTCTTCCCTCCTTCTCCTCCCTCCTCCTTCTCCCTCTTCCTCCTCCCTCTTCCTCCCTCTGCCTCCTCCCTCCTCCCACTCTCTACTCCTCCTTCCTCCTCCCTCCTCCTTCTCCTCCCTCCTCCTCCTCCCTCTTCCTCCCTCTTCCTGCTCCCTCCGCCTACTCTCTCCTCCTCCTCCCTCCTCCTCCCTCTCCCTCCTCCTCCCTCTCCTCCTCCTCCTCCTCCTGCGATCTCCTCCTCCCTCCTTCTCCCTCTTCCTCCTCCCTCCTCCTCCCCCTCCTCCTCCACCCTACTCCTCCCTCCTCTTCCTAATCCCTCCTATTCCTCCTGTCTCCTCCTCCCTCCTCCTCCCTCCTCTTCCCTCCTCCACCTCCCTCTTCCTCCTCCCTCCTCCATTTACCCAAGACAGACAGACATACAGATAGTCGGGAACGGGATCTTATATGACTACTTATATGATTTAAATGAGATGCTCTCCACCATGGGCTGGGCCGGGTCAGACAGACAGACAGACAGACAGATAGATAGACAGACAGACAGTCGGGAACGGGAGCTTATATGACTACTTATATGAATTAAATGAGATGCTCCCCACCAGAGTCTGGGCGAAGCCGGGCCGTGTCAGCTAGTATATATATATATATATATATATATATATATATATATATATATATATATATATATATATATATATATATATATACTCACACAAATGCATATATTTATATAAAAACACGCGCACATAATTATCATCTGTCAGCTGGTGTAGGCGTTAATGTCTCTCCACAGATCTCGGTCTTTGGTGTTCTGGGTCAAGACTGCTGATGATATTCCTCCAAGCCACCGTCTCAGTCCATCCAACATCATTTCTCTTAGTCTGGCTCTGCCTTTTTTCTCCTTGATCTTCCAGTCGTCACAATGTTCACCAATGTCTCTCTTCTCAACATATGAACAAAGAAAGCTGTTTGTCTCTTTCTGATTGTTGAATGTAATCACACACACACAGACACACACAGAGACACACACAGACGTACGTATCAACATTTAAGTCCAATTGACCACAATGTGAACGATCCTACCATGCCGCCACCAGAAGAGACAGTTTAAAAGCATTAAGCCTGTCAGCCACTCCGACCTCATCCTAAAATAGATATAATCAACTTTGTAAGTAGTCTCAAAGTAGGACAGTGCTAAAGTCGAGAGGGTTGATTTCATTGTACCGGGTGTTACTCTAACTACCCCAGCAGGCACTTTGCTGAGAGCATCGCACAAAACTCGAACACCGTAGCTCCAATGATGACCTCCAGGAGTGTCCGCGAGTAAAGGCAGAATATCGACCTCATGACCTCTGGGCTGCTGAGTGCTCTATACAAAATATGGAGCTAACACAATGTGCCCAATACTGATCAAGGCCTCTGAAAAGGGCCTTATATTTTTACCTGACAAGGTGTTTGGTTTGGTGGTCTTCACACCACAGAGTCGGCAGTGACTGAATGTGTACTGTGTCCACGAGAATTTGAGTTGAGGTGAATTACATCACTACACTCAGGACATTCCAATACGCGCTCCGTCCTCTCGTTCAACAGACAGCGAAGAGTCATACTACTAGAGGTTCCCACCGCCATCTGATTGAATGTTCTCCTGGTCTTCTCTCTCCATTTTGAGAGTCTTCCAGAACCCCTGCTGATCCCTCGCAATCTCATTCTTTCCACATACGGTTTCTCAGCCTGTTCCCTCGTCTTCTCCAACCGGTCCCACAGGCGCACAATGACCTCTCCCTTGTCCGTAGGTAATCTACCACGAAGAGGTGCATTCTCTACCAGCCTGTTCATTCCCCCCTCAAACCCCAAGGCCAGGGCAACATAACCATACAATTCTCACAATCTGTGACCCCTGAAGACCACAGGAATTTTATTCTGAATAAATATTTCATTGACCGAACTTGCCATGGAACTGTTTTAACTAGTGTAACTTTGCTGGCGATTACCGCGAGTCTTGTCTTGAGCGCAGAGAACTAAGTACCGGTTTCATTGTTTGCCTTACAATACTAAGGCTAGCGGTGCCCCCTCCCCCACCCATGAAATGGGTTTAAAGGCAAGAACATGGACTTAATTTCAATAGGTTCTATCCTTTATGGTTCGGTTTTCTTTCGTAGAGCGGCCTGCCCAAATCCTCATATGTGACGCATAGTTCCGACAACGACCCAAGGAAGTCTCGGAGAAAACTGTACGCGTTGGTGGTTCGGGCCAGGCGCAGGCAGACACATTGGCTGAATCTACACCCACTGATGCACGATAAGGCAAATGTCGGTAGAGCCGTTTAGGAGGGTGTAGTGCTTGGAGCACGTTCCGTGGCTAAGGTGTTACGAATGCATACCTGCCTTCAAAACATAGCTGCGTTAGATTTGGTAGGCCGTCTTGTGTTGTTATTTTACCAAATGGTATGGGTTCCGGTCGTTCAGAAAGCAATGGCAAACTACTTAAAGTAAACTTTCCAAGAGATCACAAAAGAAAAACAATGCCTGGTATTGACTGCGACGTCCTTTAAAGGATATGCAACTAATTTTTTTGTACGAATTCAGCATCATTTCCTGGAGAAAATTTACGATAGGGAGTGACCAGAGAATCAGGCCGCCACTTAGTACTATGAGGAAAGGCCAGACGACTCTAATCAGATTGCAACTGGTACTATTAGTACTGGGACTTTTCGCTGACGGTTGAAGATGACGACGAAGCACGTCGGAGTGCTGTGACCTCGGTTCTTGAATCAGCTCAACTCAACTCAACTGTACTCCTGAACTGAATGGCAGGGTTCGAAAGCTAACCCACAAACGTCGTAGCCCGAGGAAAGTGGGTTTAACCACTGCGCCACAGAGAATCCTCCACGGGATATAAACATCCTTTGCAATGCTTGAGATTTGAACCCATATATCAAGAACCGAAAGATGGTTAGTTAAACCGCTCGTCCATTCGTGTCGCTAGTGCTACAGAACTAAGTTGCATTATGGAGAGAATTGCTTAGAAATGTAGTAAATATGTTAAAAGTGCAAAATAAGCAGACTGCACAAAAAGACAAACAAAACGCATAGCGATACAATCAAATAGCATAATTGTACATTAAGGAAGTACATAAAAATACATATTTCGAAAATTAAAGCAAAAATTGAATTTCCATGTTACAAAAAGGCCCGCAGCCTTAAAAGAAATATTTAATGAAGCATTTTGTTCTCATTTCATGTGCTCACGAGAAAAGCAAGAAAATGGTAACAGAGTTTGGTCTATACGCGTTCATTCATCTACCTACAGCACGCGCATCGATTTCGCCCGTTAAACTACATATAATGTCCTGCACGATTACTCCACGTAATGATCACGTGAGTGAGGAACACAAATCACTTGCGTCCATTCCCATGAGTGACACAAAGCAAAATCCGATTACGAAAAAAAAAAAAAAAAACGATTGAGCAACTTTTCTATTTCTTCTGACCCATTTTGCAGTTCTCGAGCCACGCCAGGTTGCGTACGTCGTTGAGTAGGGAAATTACATTAAGTACGAAAGTTCTGAACATGGCATTTAAAATATTACATTCGGTGCGAATGTACGTTTTACTTTCGGTTTTTTTATTGCTTCACTGTTCTCAAACTACACAGGTCAGCATTTTTCTAGACAGTGTAAAACTGTGGAGGATAACCTGGCTGAATGGATAAAAGCGATCGCTCATAAACTTCCGGTATGCTGATGCCAAGGTAACGGGTTCAACTCCCATACCGTTCAGTACGATTAAAATGTTGACGTCTCGTCCTTGACTAGGAGACATAAATTACAAGAACCTCAAAAGCTGCACAAGGTTTGCCTAATGGCGAGGGACAACTGATAATAGGGTAAGCTAATCCACACCCAAAATCAGACCAGTACACTAGACGCAGAAGCTCGTGGGTGGACTACGCTTGAGTTCTAGCGAGCGTACGCAATAAACAACATTAGTTAGCTTCATGTCTTTTACAGGATATGGTAATCAACCCCTACATGTATTGATTTTGTTATTTTCTGTATAATTTGTTTGTGTTGTGTTGTCGACAAAATCATCACCACCATTATCATCACAATCACTATTACCACTATTATCATCACAACCAGCACCATGATCATTATTACTACCATCAACACCACGATCACCAGCACCATCCCCATCGCCATCATCATCACCATTATTACTATTACCACTATTATCATCACAACCAGCACCATGATCATTATTACTACCATCAACACCACGATCACCAGCACCATCCCCATCGCCATCATCATCACCATTATTACCATTACCATTACTATCTCTACCACCATCCTCATCACCATCTTCATCACTATCATCACCATTATTTCTATTATCATCACTATATCACACCATCGTCGTCACCATCATCACCTTGATCACCATAACCATCACTATTATCACCATCACCATCACCATTATTACCACCACAGCCATCACCATAATCACCATCATCATTGTCGCCTGTTGTCCCTGGGGTGAGAGGAATCAACAAGCACGCTCTTTTAATTCTATATTTTCAGCCGTGGAATCTAATTGACCTTTGTCTACACAACCTCTTCAGTCTCTCTCTCTCTCTCTCTCTCTCTCTCTCTCTCTCTCTCTCTCTCTCTCTCTCTCTCTCTCTCTCTCTCTCTCTCTCTCTCTCTCTTCTTACCACGGGACAATATATTCCTCAAGAACATACTTACACAACTCTGGCTTCTAACAAATGATACAATAATTTAATAAAGAAAAGTGTCAGGTGTGTGCAATGTATGTGTATAGAATGTCTGTAGTATAGTCTATTCTGTATGCGAGAAGAGACCAGTCAGTTCAGAGTCTTTCATCATAGTGTCCGGCCATACCACATCACAACACAGCAAGTTCAGAGGGACCTCACCAAATGAAGCGTCTCTCCGGCCAGGGTCGACTTCTTCCAGTTGATCGTGGATAGTCTGGGTGCCTGGTTACTAATGTTGAATATGGTAGAATAATGTCCATGAATTCGGAACACACAATGTTTCTGATACGTCTGTAGTAATCCTGTCACCTTGGAACCCTTTCACATATCTCACACTATCTCAAAAAAAAAAAAAAAAACTTCTGTCTCGTTGGACAATGTTACTGAATGATTCTCTTTACTATTCAACCTCTCTACCTGCTACTGTCATAGTCACTGGAGGTGTTTACAATTCCTTAAAATCAGCTGTCTTGGGCACTCAACCTATGACAACTAGTCCTTTCTATGATAAACCATCTTGGTGCAGACGAGACTATGAGTTGGTGTTGAACGGTGTCCAAATGCAGTGGCCATTTAGCAAAACTGCACTCGGTGTTAATGCCATTGCCCACATCTCTGAGTTGTCCGTAAGTTCTCAGATAAGTAGAACCTGTCGAAGAAATAACACTCGGTGAGAGAAACCCGATTCAGACCTACTATATGTGAGTGTAGGCCGAAGGCCGTACTCAGATATTTATATCTTAATCAACATAGAACTAAACTCTGGCATAAGGCAGAGGAGTTCATCACATTGGCCTGAGACGTGGTAAGAAAAGGAAATACTAAAGGAAAGCAAAGAAACCCCAGTAGACACCCTAACGGAAGATCCTACCATTGACATTTCCTTTATCCCTCCAACCACCCTCAATCTCATTTAATATCATCAAACGACATTGGTCTTAACCTTCTGAGTTACACGATATACCACTCAACCTAGTTTAAGAGAAACACATAAGCCTGCTGCTGCCGACACTCCTAGAATAGGTTCCTACAACGCCCCATCACTACGCTCAATTCCAAGTATCTTCCAATTGTGCATAGTCAATTACCTGCCTAGTATTACTTATACCTAATCTCTATCTATTTAATACCTTATGTAATCTAGTCCTGTCCAGAATTGAAACCACAACTTTATGAACAAATGTTCGTCGACTTTAATCGACACGGGACACAGTAGTTTCTTTTCCTAATTGGAACGGGAATAGCTTAACACTCCATTTCGTTTGAATCCATCTGGCACACTGATTGCAAATTGTTTATCCACTGCCAAGAACTGTGTCACTGAATGACGTCACTGACTTGGCCAGAATCCAGATGCTGAGAAAATCTCTTTCTCTTATTCTTGGATCGTGGTAAACAATGTGCCGACTGGTCGCCTTTGATCAGGGAAACCTTTCCCCGTAATCAAAGAATTCTGGTCGGCGTTTGATCTGGGAAAACCCTCCCAACAACAAAGGGTTGCGGCGCCTAGAGACGGCTGCCTCTGGCAATCCATCATTCTGGTCGGCGTCTCCAGTAATTCCGTGACAATCATCAACAGCATCTTTATCAACATCATTATCATAATTACTATCATTTTCACCCCTATCATCACTACAATTATAATCACAAACACCATCATCATTATGATCATCACGATCATCATTCCCCCCCCCCTCCCCCAATAATCTTCATCATCATCTCCATTATCATAATTATCGTCATCACCACCATCATCACCATCATCATTAACACCATCACCATCATCAACATCAGCATTCCCAGCATTATTATCACAATCACCATCATCATTGTGGCATAACGCAACCAACATTATTCATTACCAACAACTGCCGCAAAAAGAGGAAACAACATTAAAAGAAATTGACTTCACAAACGCAATTGGAGATTGGGACTTAAAACTTAACATCAAAACTGGAACTGAACAAGTGACAAATGACGTGGATTCTTAGAAAGATTTCATCAGACCAAGCTCAGAAAACCATTGTATAGGAAAACCACATGACCGCCTTCGCGCCAGTGCATAATTAACATATATTACTATTTCATCAGAAATGTTAATAAGCCCGCACTTTTGTCTGAACTCGCTCCATGGACGGATGTGAGAAGAGTGTGTGACCAAAAATTCAATGGGCAAGGCAAAAGTCTGGATCCGAGGTACGTTTGTTAGCCCTTGATTAGACTAAGAACCCGATGTATCAAGTATCAAGTAATGTAAACCCATGTTTGTGATGTCAATTGAAATGTATGATTATTAATTAAAACCTCTGAAATGTAAAAATGCTCGACTGTAGATTCTAACGACGCAAAGCCATTCCCGGGCAGAATATTCTCTTCGATGAAACTACAATCTCTGATATTCTTAGAGATAATTATTAACTTTAAGAAGTGCATTCTACTACTATATTCTATTCTAAACAACTGTGAGAAGTGATGATTCTAAAGCAATCTTGTGCATTTCACCAGAAACATTGTTAAAGATGCATCACTATCTACAGCTGAAAAGACAGTTCGTGTACTAGAACAAGTGCCTTGTTCTAAAACAGACTTATCTATGCCTATTTACAATCTAGAAAGCTGAAAGTGAAATCAATCTTTCCTTTCTCCTTTATCTATAGAATTAATAGGGTTTGGCGAAATAAATATTTATATTTATGTCAAATTTAATTAGATAAGGGCACACATGAACTGCAACACATGAGAAAGTTGTGCTTCGCGGAACACCATCACGCGCAGTGAACTTAACTCATGACTCAACATAACTTAAAACACAACACCACTCCACACCACTCATCACCACACAACCCAACACTCAACATCACAACAACAACAGGTAATGGAAGAGAGTTATTAGACACAAGAAGAAGAAGTAGTTAATTGGGAAAACACAGAGAATTATTTATACACATTGTAAACACCATTTAGTGGAAGAAATGTTCTAAATGTATGTCATTTATTTACATGCATCTTGACATATTCTCACTCTTGTCAATGTCTTACTGTACACGTTCACTGACCCCGGTCAAATGAGAACTTACATACAGCAGGAACAAGTTGATACAAGGCGTACACCGTGTGATAATCTCTGACCACCCCAACTTAACCCAACACTAGCTCAGAGAGAAAAGGAGGGGAGGGGAACTAGTTCCTACTTCAGGAATTTAGATTTCTTCCGACCTACTTCTTATTATTGTATTGGTAGGAATGTATATATTTATGCGAATATTCATCAGTGATCTTGGTGGCTACATACCAACAACCACCCAACACATCAGCAAATTAACCACCTAAATCAGACCTGAGGGAGGGAAGCCGAGAGAAAGAGATGAACCACAAGTGAGAGGGAGGATGACTTCGCTATGAGCAGAGCATGGGGAGGCCTTCAGTGGAGCTATACGGGCAGACCTGAAGTGGATCCATCAGTCAATGGACCCTGGCTTACCTAATCCTCCAGTCACCAGGTTACTTTTCTCATAGGTAGAACCACACCCAATTACAGGAACACTGATAGGTTTATGGTTGAGACAACACTATCATACTTAATATGTACAACATCAAAATGTTTACTATGTTTTCACACTTGTTGACATCTCATATATTGATGCTTGTTATTGATTGTCTGGGACAATGGTCCACTGTGCAACTGTTCTATTACTTTGTGTAAATCACAATAGAGATGTATGTACTGACCAGAAGGCTCAGGCCAGTCAATAAATGATTAACATGAATTGACCTTCTGTTAATTTGTCAAGTTCAAACCTATCTGTGTCAACAACTTCTTTGTACATCATGTTGTCAGAATCTGATGTGATTGTTTATGTGTTTGATGGTTTAAAGATAAATTAACTCATAATGACTTACTGAATGGGGAAATAAAAAGACTCTACATCTATCAACTGCTCAACATCCATGTTTTCTTCATCTAAATCAGGCTGAGAAACTTCTCCAGACTTTCCTCAGATTTGATAAACAATAAGGGGGCTCCAGAGCTTTCAGAATCATTGGAGAAGGGGCAGATTCCCAGTTAGTAAATTACCATTCTTACCAGGGCCATAATCTATATCTCCTAGACAATACTTAATAGAACGAGGCCTGCAGATAACTCAAGGTTCATATTCTGGGGTTATTGAAGATAGAAGAGGATGGGGCTCTACATCTTTTGTTAGAGATGGGGCATGCACTACAGTGATCTCCCACTCCCTTCAAAAATATATGACATATTGTGGGCTAAGTCCTGGATGGTTACCATATATTAACCTTTAAACAATCACCTAAAAATACATGAACACAGTTATCTTTAGATTATTAACACAGTTATTTTCTAGAATGTTTAACAAGATACCATGTGGGGTATTGATTGACAGCCACATGATATGAATGACATTTATAGATAAATAAGAGTAGGTGACTGACTTTACTCCTGGAGAAGGGGGCCATGTTCAAATAGGCTTATACTTCAGAGAGAGTTGCTCCAGGTGAAATATATAGTGTGTATCTACTCTACCAACACTACTTCTCTTTCAGAGAAGGTGTTCCTTTACTGTGGAGTCTGAACTTAACAGCATTTCATCAACCACCGGAAAATCTTATCCGTTGGGAAAACTCTGTCTAATTTCAGATTCTTTTCTTTACTAGGAATTAATTGTTGTTACTTCAGTGCCTGCTGCCTTTGGCTTTTCCAACATTGACAGACAGACATAACATAGGGTGTTTTTAATATTGCACATGCTCTGTTGTATCTTTGCAGATCAGGGACTGACAAACTTACGCGGATCAGACTAACTGCAATTATATTGATAGGCAGAGCAAAGCAATAAATTATAGACATGGCGGAAACTGCAAAGTTTAGAGCCCAAATAACAGAAACAGGTAGGGAGTGCGGGTTAGATGGCCTTGAGCTAGCTAACTATGTTTCGGATGCATTTGACAAAAGGGAAAGACTGCAGGCTGAATTGGCTCTCAAAGAAAAACAGCTTCAGGCTGAATTGGCTGAGAAAGAAAAACAGCTGCAGGCTGAATTGGCTCTCAAAGAAAAACAACTTCAGGCTGAATTGGCTGAGAAAGAAAATCAGCTTCAGGCTGAATTGGCTGAGAGGGAAAAACAGTTTCAAGCAGAATTGGAGGAGAAAGAGAAACGATTTCAAGCAGAATTGGAGGAGAAAGAGAAACGACTACAGGCTGAAATGGAAGATAAGGAGAGAGAGCGTCAACACCAACTGGAGTTGATGAGAATGGAGATTGAAGTGGAGATCCGGAGGATAGAGAAAGGGAGTGGTCCTACACCCTCAACCTCATCAGGATCGCCAGTGACAGAACCACCTCACGTCTCTCAACTTAATTCAGGAGCTATGTCATTTCCTCTGGAACCCTTTAATGAACAGACTGACCACATCGAAGGATTTTTATCACGCTTCGAGGCAATGGCTGTCAGCTGTGGGCTTGAAGAGAGTAGATGGGCGACGAAGTTGGCGCAGGCCTTAAGATCCACGGCGTATGAAGTGTTCTCAAGACTCACTAGAGAGGAACAACAGAACTACACAACACTCAAGACGGCACTCTTGAGCCGATTCGAAGTGGACGCCGAATCTTATAAACTCAGGTTCAAAGCCGCAAGGAAGGAACCCGGTGAGAGCTACGCACAACTAGTCGAAAGACTGAAGTCATACATACAAAGATGGACTTGCTTGGGAGGATTTGAGGAAAATTATGAAGGACTCCGTGAAATGATTATCATTGATCAGATCAAGGGGAAAATGCGGAACGAAATGAAGGCATTCCTAACCCAAAACGGGGCTGACCGCCTGGAAACTATAATCATCCTGGCAGAGAGATTTGAGAAATCTCAAAAGGAGATGGGAGGAAAGGGACGTTCGAACAACACCCCCTCTCAAAACAAAACTCCACAGCCAAAAGAGGGTGAAAACACTGTAGCCACCGGGAAAAAGGGGAAATCCCCGAAAAACACTCAACACTCAGTCCAAACAGCGCCGAGGGAGGACAAACCATTCTGTACCCATTGCAAGATTAGAGGTCACACATTTCAGAGTTGCAGAAAGAAGCCACCTCCACACACAGCGGCATGTTTGGCCAAACGAAAAGAGAAAAAAGTGAGCACTGGTGAAACGTCCAAACAGACACCTCATCAAGACACCTCATCTCGTATTCCGGTTGTGGAATCCATCTTACTAAATGGATTCAAAACGACCTGTTTATATGATACTGGATTATCATATGACTGTGTTGTTTCATCATCCTTAGTTCACCCCGAACAGGTGACAGAGGAAATAGTGGAATTGCAGGGACCACTGAAGAGTTCAACAAATATGTCTCTTCCAGTGGCAAAAGTGAACATAGCCTCGCGGTATGTCACTTGGACGATCAAGGCAGCAATCTTGGACGATCCGATATATCCTGTAATCCTCGGCTGTAGATTTATCGTTCTAAGAGAACCTGTTCAACCTGTGGCGATGGCGACCATGACCACTCGATCCCAGGCAACAAAAACTCCAGAATCAACTACGCCAATCCCTCGAACGGAGGAACTGAAGAGGGCACAAGAAGCCGACAGCACCTTGGAACCCTGCTTCAGAAAACTGCCAAAATCACATTTACCTCTACGTAAAGGTGATATGTTCATGAAGTCAGCACTTCTTTACAGAAAAGCAGGACGAGCTGGACAAGAGTTTAATCAACTTGTTGTACCAACTCAATACAGGACTCAGATCTTAGAGATGGGTCACAGTCTACCATTCAGTGGGCACATGGGTATCAACGCTACTACACAGCGGATTACCACTCACTACTTTTGGCCAGGGATGAATTCAGACATACAACGGTTTGTAAAATCATGCCCACAGTGTCAGAAAGTATCACCAAAACACCGGACACCCCCGGCAATGTTGGGTGAATCGCCAATCACTGGAATTCCATTTGAGAAAGTGGCAGTAGACATAATCGGACCTCTCTCAGCAACGAAGAGGCGAAACCGATTCATATTAACGCTTGTGGACACAACAACCATGTGGGCCGAAGCAGTTCCTATGCCCAGCTGTGACTCCAAACACGTCGCTGATGCATTATTAGGAATATTTACACGTCTAGGATTCCCACAAAGGATCTTGACGGACAACGGTTCACAGTTTCGTGGTAAGCTCATGGAAGAGACCTTCAGACTTTTTCATGAACGCCATATCTTCAGTTCACCATATCACCCTCAGTCAAATGGACTGGTGGAAAGGTGGAACGGGACATTGATTAGTATCCTGCGCAAAATTGCCCAGGAGAAGACAGAGGATTGGGACTTGTATTTACCCGCAGCTTTATTCGCTTACAGGGAAGTACCCCATCACTCAACAGGTTTTGCTCCAGCCACACTGTTGTTTGGACGACCAATCAAAGGACCCCTTGAGGCGTTACTGCGAACATGGACTGATAATACTACAGATGATACAGTCGTGACTGCATCTACATATGTTGCCGAGTTGAAAAATCGTTTACAACACAGTTGGAAACAAGCGAATGTCAATCTACGTCAAGCCAGACGAAGAATTGCTCGTAACTTCAACCGCAAGGCAAAGGATAGAGAGTTAGAGGTAGGAGAGAAGGTGATGTTGCTGCTTCCAACCAGTCAGAATAAGCTGCAAATAGGATGGAGAGGACCTTATGTAGTGACGGAGAAGATCTCACGTACCAACTACAGAATTTCAGTCAAAGGCAAGATGAAAGTATTTCACATAAACCTCTTGAAGAAATATCATGAAAGACCCTCAACCACCGAACCTGCACATCTGATGGCCATGAGTGTGGCTACTGAAGTCGAAGAAGGATCAACAATGGGAGTCGAGTGCCAACTGCAAGCCAAAGAGACCTTTAAGGATGTGGAAATCAATCCCAACTTAACAAAGGATCAGCAAAAGCAGATTAGGGAACTTATGGCAAAATATGCAGAAGTACTTACTGATAAGCCAGGAAGAACTGATTTGGAGGAATTTGACATGAAGTTGAATGACACAGTGCCTGTGCGAGTCAAGACTTACCCAGTTCCTTATGCAAAGCAAAAGACTTTAGAGGAAGAAATACAACAGCTGCTCACCGCAGGAATAATCTCACCATCTGAATCACCTTACAGTGCTAGCGTCGTATTATTGAGAAAGCCAAGTGGAGAACATAGATTGTGCATCGATTATCGACAGCTCAATGCTATAACTGAATTCCAAGCAGAACCTCTGCCTGATCAGAATAAACTCTTCACAGCACTCAACCGAGCTAAGTACTTTACTAGGATTGATCTCAGTAAGGGATATTACCAGATTCCTGTAAAACCGGAAGTTAGACCATGGTTAGCTTTCAGCACGCCTGGAGGACACTATGAGTTCAACGTTCTTCCATTCGGATTAAGTAATGCTCCCAGCGTCTTTACACGTATGATGAGAAAATTACTTGACCCACTACAGCATCCAGACATCAGTCACTTCATGGATGACATCCTGATCGCAACTGAAACATTTGAAGAGCATGTAGAAACCCTGCATCTTTTGTTCAGGCGCCTCAGAGAAACTGGATTGACGGCTAGACCAAAGAAGTGTCAGATAGGATTCCAAGAATTGGACTTTCTAGGTCATAAGCTATCTCATGGACTGATAACTCCACAAGAGGGAAATGTGGACAAACTCCAGAGAGCACCTCGTCCAAAAACAAAGAAGGATGTAAGATCATTTGTATCCTTATGTGGATTCTATCAAAAATACATCAAGGACTTCAATACTCTGTCAGCACCTTTAACGGATCTTACCAAAAAGGGGAAACCAGAGAAAGTCACTTGGTCAGCTGACTGTGAGAGAGCTTTCACAGCATTAAAGCAGGCATTAGCTGCTCATCCAGTCTTACATCTACCAGACCTCGACCAACCATTCGTGCTGCGCACCGATGCCAGTAACATAGGAATTGGGGCAACGCTGTTGCAGAGAAAGGGAGATGTACCATCAGAGCTATTCCCTGTAGCTTATGCTAGAAGGAAATTGAATGCAGCAGAGAGAAATTACAGTACTATCGAGAGAGAATGTCTTGCGCTCGTATGGAGTGTACAGAAATTTCAAGCATACCTATATGGCAGACACTTCACAGTGCAATGTGACCATCAACCACTCATGTTTCTCGCAGCATCTAAGACTCTGAATGCCCGACTTATGAGGTGGTCGCTGCTTCTTCAACCTTACTCGTTCCAGGTTGAGTATGTTCCTGGGAAAATGAATGTGGGAGCGGACTTCCTGAGTCGACACCCAGTGCCTGATGAACCAGGTCAATCAGATGCAGAAGAGAATACAAGGGAGGAAAAATGGGAACAACTTGATAACTGAAAATGTTGGAAACATAGTTCCATACCATAGAACAATCTGGAGTGGGGCCATGTGGCATAACGCAACCAACATTATTCATTACCAACAACTGCCGCAAAAAGAGGAAACAACATTAAAAGAAATTGACTTCACAAACGCAATTGGAGATTGGGACTTAAAACTTAACATCAAAACTGGAACTGAACAAGTGACAAATGACGTGGATTCTTAGAAAGATTTCACCAGACCAAGCTCAGAAAACCATTGGATAGGAAAACCACATGACCGCCTTCGCGCCAGTGCATAATTAACATATATTACTATTTCATCAGAAATGTTAACAAGCCCGCACTTTTGTCTGAACTCGCTCCATGGACGGATGTGAGAAGAGTGTGTGACCAAAAATTCAATGGGCAAGGCAAAAGTCTGGATCCGAGGTACGTTTGTTAGCCCTTGATTAGACTAAGAACCCGATGTATCAAGTATCAAGTAATGTAAACCCATGTTTGTGATGTCAATTGAAATGTATGATTATTAATTAAAACCTCTGAAATGTAAAAATGCTCGACTGTTGATTCTAACGACGCAAAGCCATTCCCGGGCAGAATATTCTCTTCGATGAAACTACAATCTCTGATATTCTTAGAGATAATTATTAACTTTAAGAAGTGCATTCTACTACTATATTCTATTCTAAACAACTGTGAGAAGTGATTATTCTAAAGCAATCTTGTGCATTTCACCAGAAACATTGTTAAAGATGCATCACTATCTACAGCTGAAAAGACAGTTCGTGTACTAGAACAAGTGCCTTGTTCTAAAACAGACTTATCTATGCCTATTTACAATCTAGAAAGCTGAAAGTGAAATCAATCTTTCCTTTCTCCTTTATCTATAGAATTAATAGGGTTTGGCGAAATAAATATTTATATTTATGTCAAATTTAATTAGATAAGGGCACACATGAACTGCAACACATGAGAAAGTTGTGCTTCGCGGAACACCATCACGCGCAGTGAACTTAACTCATGACTCAACATAACTTAAAACACAACACCACTCCACACCACTCATCACCACACAACCCAACACTCAACATCACAACAACAACAGGTAATGGAAGAGAGTTATTAGACACAAGAAGAAGAAGTAGTTAATTGGGAAAACACAGAGAATTATTTATACACATTGTAAACACCATTTAGTGGAAGAAATGTTCTAAATGTATGTCATTTATTTACATGCATCTTGACATATTCTCACTCTTGTCAATGTCTTACTGTACACGTTCACTGACCCCGGTCAAATGAGAACTTACATACAGCAGGAACAAGTTGATACAAGGCGTACACCGTGTGATAATCTCTGACCACCCCAACTTAACCCAACACTAGCTCAGAGAGAAAAGGAGGGGAGGGGAACTAGTTCCTACTTCAGGAATTTAGATTTCTTCCGACCTACTTCTTATTATTGTATTGGTAGGAATGTATATATTTATGCGAATATTCATCAGTGATCTTGGTGGCTACATACCAACAACCACCCAACACATCAGCAAATTAACCACCTAAATCAGACATGAGGGAGGGAAGCCGAGAGAAAGAGATGAACCACAAGTGAGAGGGAGGATGACTTCGCTATGAGCAGAGCATGGGGAGGCCTTCAGGGGAGCTATACGGGCAGACCTGAAGTGGATCCATCAGTCAATGGACCCTGGCTTACCTAATCCTCCAGTCACCAGGTTACTTTTCTCATAGGTAGAACCACACCCAATTACAGGAACACTGATAGGTTTATGGTTGAGACAACACTATCATACTTAATATGTACAACATCAAAATGTTTACTATGTTTTCACACTTGTTGACATCTCATATATTGATGCTTGTTATTGATTGTCTGGGACAATGGTCCACTGTGCAACTGTTCTATTACTTTGTGTAAATCACAATAGAGATGTATGTACTGACCAGAAGGCTCAGGCCAGTCAATAAATGATTAACATGAATTGACCTTCTGTTAATTTGTCAAGTTCAAACCTATCTGTGTCAACAACTTCTTTGTACATCATGTTGTCAGAATCTGATGTGATTGTTTATGTGTTTGATGGTTTAAAGATAAATTAACTCATAATGACTTACTGAATGGGGAAATAAAAAGACTCTACATCTATCAACTGCTCAACATCCATGTTTTCTTCATCTAAATCAGGTTGAGAAACTTCTCCAGATTTTCCTCAGATTTGATAAACAATAAGGGGGCTCCAGAGCTTTCAGAATCATTGGAGAAGGGGCAGATTTCCAGTTAGTAAATTACCATTCTTACCAGGGCCATAATCTATATCTCCTAGACAATACTTAATAGAACGAAGCCTGCAGATAACTCAAGGTTCATATTCTGGGGTTATTGAAGATAGAAGAGGATGGGGCTCTACATCTTTTGTTAGAGATGGGGCATGCACTACAGTGATCTCCCACTCCCTTCAAAAATATATGACAATCATCAAAATTATCATCACTACCATCATAATCACAATCATCACCACCATCATTATAATCACTACCATAATCATTATCATTATCACTATCATAATCATCATCATTACGACCACCGTCATCATCATATAGTAGACAAGCCTACTATCCTTTAAGCTACTGAGGCTCCCTGTCACATAGTCCAAATGCATTTTGAGAATCCCTTGAGAATTTGAGAATCCCATGGAGGAGCAACCACAATAACCAATCACCTCTGTTTCCTTGCATCTTGTAAAAGCTGATTTCCCTGGACCTGGAAATGAAACGATGCTCACTTAAAAGTCCCCCAAGTCCCTGACAGATCAGAGCTATAAAAACATCTTAAAACGCAAGCTACAAGGGCTAATGTTTTGTGAGTTACCGTCCAATAAAAGGTTGCGATAAACGGTCACTTGTCAGCGGTTCCAAAGGAACGGTGTAAGACTGTAGGTCAACACTCCTAGTGATCTCCCGAGGAGAAGTCAGACACCAGGCAATTACAGCAGGCGCTGACATTCCTGGCTTCTGGTTAAATCCTAGCTGCTTGCGTCTGATTCATGGGGAGATCCAACCGCAAGAACTCATTTCCCGCGTAATTAGTTACAGGTACAAAAGGATTTGGATTGACGCGGTAGCGGATTGGCTTGTGCGTTTGCCTGCTGGCTTAATGGTCGTGGGTTCGAACTCGAAAGAAGCAGATTTTAAAAATAGACCTAGGCTTCTAGGATCAACAATCTATAATGGGTATCAGGAAATGTGGTGGGAAGTAAAGGCGTGGGGCGGGTTATAGACCACAATAGCCTTGGAGTGCCGATTGGTCTATACAGTGCGTCTAAAGGCGTGTAAAAGGATCGTGTTTAACTTGAACATGCATGCTCTAACAAACAAGAATATAAGAAGCCGTGACAAAGCAGATATCATAGCCGTTGCTATGCAAACACAAAAACTTCCTGTTAAATCTTAGACTTCCGTGGGTATAAAGTTCTCCACATTCGAACAAGATCAGCGACTATGTATTTAGTATTTCAGCCAGAATATTATGTGTTTATTCACTGCATATGATATATAACTCTGCAGTGTGGGCCTGATGGGATGCAGCGAAATATGCCAGGCAAGAAATCCTGCAATATTTTGTTTACGGCGTCTCATTTTAATGAAACTTCGTGACATTGACCACACCGAGAACCCACAGGTCTAAACAAATAAGGGGCTAGCACTATATACTCGGGAATGTTTTCTACTTGACAGGGCTCCTTGGTTGACCCAGTCTTAAATTGGTACCAGGCAATGTTCTGGATTGTAAAGGCGATCAGCGCGATAGTTACTAATGACCAATCGGATGCTGATTGGTCTATGAAAATATGGAACAAGCACCATATGCCCATGCGCATTAAGGCCAGTAGAAAGGTTCTTTTACTAACTGACCAGCTACCGGTTAAGTCTCATGTTCTGGGACAGAATCCTTGACTTTTGACTGACCGCCAGGAATCTCTGCTACAGCAACTGTAGGACTGTAACTGTTTCGGAAAAGATGCTGTTAGTGTTTACTGGCTGTGTTGAGATACAAACACGTAGGCTTGTTTCTCATTCTGGTCTGCTAGATTACGGGGTGTCTCTCTCTTCGCCCTTTGTGTTAACTGTGTGGAAGTTGTACGTGTGTTTAGTTGTTTTGTGTCTGCTTGCATTGCGTTGTTTGGTTGTTATATGTCTATATACAGCGTGGTGTTTAGTTGTTCAGTGTCTGTATACAGCGTGGTGTTCATTTATTATGTACTTGTATACAGTATGTTGTTTAGTTGTTCTGTGTCTGTATACAGCGTTGTGTTCAGTTGTTCTGTACCTGTATACAGTATGTTGTTTAGTTGTTCTGTGCCTATACACAGTGTATTGTTTAGTTGTTCTATACCTATATGCATTGTGTTGTTTAGTTGTTATGTGTCTGTATACAGTGCGTTGTTTAGTTGTTATGTGTCTGTATACAGTGCGTTGTTTAGTTGTTAGTGTCTGTATACAATGTATTGTTTAGTTGTTATGTGTGCTCGTATACAGTTTGCTGTTTAGTTGTTATGTGCCTGTATACAGTGTGCTATTTAGTTGGTGTGTGTCTGTATACATTGCGTTGTTTAGTTGTTCTGTGTCTGTACGTATGTGTTAACTGTTTCATGTTGTGTTCGCAATCGTAAGATTGCTTCTGGCGGGGTAGGGTGTTTCTGCTGTCTTTAGACTTATTGCATGTTTGTGCACAGGACTCCTCTAGTTGTGTCTTTAACATAGCGGTCCATCCTTTTCGGTTCGCAGTTTTAATGGGGTATTGTCTATACAAGAGAACATGACACATTATTTGGCAGTACACACAAGAGATATATTGATAACAACAGTAACATAATTTAATTCCAACCAAGAATAAGCAACAAAAGCCGTGAATTACACCAGACACATTAGAATTAAAATTTAAATATTGAGCACAACCCACCACTGGCAACGCTGATCGTACTCTGGTATGAACCCAAGGCCTATCCACGTCAATATGGATTATATGAACATTAGAATTAATAAAACAACGAAGGGAACTGAAACATAAAGGAGGAGAAAACGATAACAGCAGGGTGAATCTTTAACACAAGAAATAAGAAAGAATACAAGAACGGACAACAATCAACATATGCAAGATTGCTGTACCAGAATAGAGCAATATCATAAGAATGGGCGAGATTACGAAATGTTCAAAGAAATGAAGTTATTGACAAGAAATGTTCAACCTCAATTAAATGGTGTCTGTGATATGTTGGGAAATACCTTAACAGGATCTAGAAATGTTCTAGAACAATGACATTAATACTGCAGATAAATGTATGATGTGAATGACTGTGTGGATATGATTGAGATACATGAAACAATTACAGCAGATACAGAACCTGAACCTTCATCTCATCTCATCTCATCATGTTCCTCTTGTACCTTGCGGTGTCGAGGTGAAGTATAAACATCGTGAGAGTGACCGATATTTTATCAGGATCTTTACTGCACATAGGCAATAAAGAACCTGAATAATGGTAAATCACCAGGATATGATGCGATACCAGCTGAACTAATTAAAGCGGGAGGAGAAGGTTGTGGGATGTGGATTTTAATTTAAGAGAATATTTTGTTAATTTGTCTAGGGGATTTAATGATTCTCTAGTCACTGTTAGAATGCAAGATGATCAGGGATATTTACCACAAACACCAGGAGAAAACACTTCAATCCTTGAAACAATGGTATCTGTGTGTAGGTTTCCCTTCCCACTTCATCACCCTTTACATTTACTATAGTGCTAGAAGACATTGATTGTTCACAACATATAAACAACCCTGGTGAACACCACATTTACTTGATGTACACATCAACAAATTTTGGACAAACAGTTCAGGTATTAAATCAAGATCTGCAGTTACATACATGAAATTGTAATGATCACATTGAATTTTTGAACAGGTATGGGAATGATTGCATTATCAAAACAAATTTACCCCATTTTCCCAAGGAAAAAACATTGTTATTACAAACAACACAACAACCACAAATTGGGTCTACTTTCCTGGACCCACCTTACATAATTAAGGCAAATAATGATCTAAGTACCTAGAACCCAACATATAAAACAGTTGTTTCTGACACCCTTTACAATTCTCATAATTAAAAATAATGAGTTGGTGTCAAAATACTATACCATAACCACCATTTGGTTATACCTCATTACCAAATAAAACAATATTTACCTTATAAATCCATGGCATAGAAAAAACACATATAAAAAGCAGTGGGTACTCAATTAAACTAATTAATAGAGTCCTTTATCTCCTGGTGTGCGGTTAAGTGTTCATCTCCTATGTATATTAGATCCTATTCCCATTATCTGGGTACCGAAATAATGCACTCAGTTGTGTTCCTAATATGTATATCCACTTGGAATTGGCTGGTGAAAATCATACTCTATAATCCAAGAATGGAAATTACACACAATCACATATCCCTCCGCGGGCTAGAATTTTCGAATACTCTGTTGCAGTAGGCTCGGTGCCTTTTTGTGAACTTGGGGCCTTGGTTGGTCTTACTCTAGGAATTTCCACTTAAGCTCTGCAGAAGGTACTCTCCCATCTCACCATACATGGTGCCAAGTAGACGGCCATTCAGCTGCTCTGCTTCCGATATCAGAATCCCAATTATTTCCATAAAGATGTTACACCCACCAAGTCGCAAGTCTATAACCCATGGCATTTAGGTTGACAATCGACCAGCAAGGAGTTAGTCGTTGTTATCTAGTCCAGTGTAGGAACTTATATGGCTGAGAGGCATCTCATGGTAGTATCTGTGACTAGGTCCAGAATTGATCTATACCTACATGTATCCAAAGATGAGTAAGTTCAGCACATAAACAGGGTTGCAAACAATGAGATGCTTCCTTTTGTTGCAGATGTAGAGGCATTTAGCTGCTTTCATATGGTCTTTTTGATGGTGTTCAGGTTTTGGATCCTTGAGGTAATTTGGTGTAGTTATGGTTCAGAGGATCTTAAGTTGGTACCTTGGTTGTATTGGCTTCTGTGATTTCAGTGTCTCTTCCCATTTGTTTGAGTTGGTGTTAGTATCTAGAACTTGGTGTTGAGTCTGCCGCTGTATGACTGATTGAAGGACTATTCAATTCTGAACAGGAAACTGGGAATGTTCCATGGTTTCGTTGATCTCGTGACCTCGCGGATTGATGGCGTACCAGGCGGTATCTCCCAGACGTAAAAGTAGAAGATACTCTGTTGTCGGTGTATTTTGAATATCCATTTATCTTGATGGACAATTAAATACTGAGATACATCCTGGATATCCTGACAGAAGTAGGACTATCAATCGCTGAGTGTCTCTCTTCAACAGGTCTTTCGCTGGCTAAGCCGCGGATAAGCATAGCAGTCAACGTTGATGTTTTTCTAGATCCAGACCATGGTTAAGCCATTTAATCCTGACTCACCTTCACCAGGCTGTTGACCCATGATCCTGATGGGTGAAATGTCCAACATACCACAACTCGCAATGGCTGCAGAGAATAATGGTTTTTAGGGCAAAATCTCCCTCCCCACACGGAGAAAAGCCGACGTCTGTCTTCTTTGTTTGTCTGCCCAAAAATGGCTACAAAGAGCCCTTTGTTTCAATTCAGTCCCGGTCTTGCCAGGTGCGTGAACCAAACTAAGGCCAAATTTTGAACCAACTGGCAAATAAATTAGGCTCTGTTTTCTTTTCTTCTCCTACACTAAGTAAGATACTTAAACAGTAATTATTAGGGATTGCTATTTTTAAGGGCGTCAATAAACGGATGTTAGTAGAGACGTTTTTGTATACCACAAAGGTAATGACCAAAAGATTGAAAGAGAACTATCTTCATTCAAACACCAAATAATGGCAACCTGAAATTGTGTACCAACTATAGAACTGTTGCCCTGATCAGTCATGCAAGTAAAATTCTATCAACAATCGTGATGGAAAGACTTCGTAAGAAAGTGGAAAACGAGATTAACGTGGTTCAACCTGGAGACAAGAAAAAGGAACAAGAGATCACAAACTCAACATGCGATTAAAAATAGAGAAATGTAGAAAATTTAATATAAACTTGTTCTCATTTTTTTGTTGGTTCATTCACAAGCACATGACTGGTGTACAAGATCAGAAACTTTGGGAAATCATGAGTAAAATGGGCTTTCCATCGTATGTAGTAAAACACATAAAAATTATCTATCTAGATCAACAAACAACTGTTAAAATAGATGGCTAGACATGAGATTGGATCGACATCAAGCAAAGAGTCCGTCAGGGCTGTGTGCTGTCACCTTATTTTTGTAACCTGTACGCCGAAAATATAATGAGAAATATCAGAGATGATCTACCCAAAGAGCAATATGGTGCTCTAAATATCAGTGGTCATAAAATACTAGAGATTCGATATGCTGATGATACAGTATTACAATCCATATCACGCTTTCCGACATGGCTCATGATGGATGGATCATAGAGTGGTATAGAAAAACTAATACCCTCAACCCAAAAGAATAGTGAAAATCACAACTTAGATCTTAACATAACAAAAATAATGATAATGCACATAAATAAAAACTAATGTGACGAAAGAAATATATGTTAATGAGGAACAACTGGAGGTGGTGGAACATTTCCAATATCTTGGGTCTTTAATTACCAACAATGGTGACACATTGGAGGAAATTAAAATACGAATATCTTTTGCTCTTCAGAAACTAAAACAACTAAATAAATTATGGAGGGGGGCAGACAGAATTACAAAAATTAGATTTTAAGAGTATGCATCTTTCACATTGCAACTCACGTATGTGAGACCTGGAAACTTACTGAACATGCTGAACAGCGCATAAATGCATTTGAATATAAATGTTTTAGACGGGTTCTAAGAATATCTTGGACACAGAGACAAACCAATGTATACATACTACAAGAGCTGAATATTGAAGATGGTTGGCTACTAAAGATGATAAAACAAAGAAAATTTAAATGTATAGGTCACTTGAAACGTCATGAAAGTTTGGAGAGAACAATGATGGAGAGAAGAGAGGAAGAGGAAAGCTAAAGAGCAGATGGGTGCAGAATGTGGCAGATGATCTTCAAATGGGTGTATCGGACGCGGGACATCTTACTTGCGACTGAGAAGTTTTCCGGACAGTTGTTATAGAAGCGAAGTTTTACAAAGGACGTGCTACTGAATAAATGAGTTGTTATTGATCGTATAAGAGATTTTTGGCTGTTGTTATTTGCTTTAATTTTTTTGCTTGATTTAATTGCGAGAAATACAAGCTGTTATATACAAGTATAATATATTTACCTGTCCGTCTAACTGAAATTATGTCTTTCGCGACTGAAATACAAGATATTTTTCATTGATTGATTGATTGATTTAGGAACCGACATCACAGCATTCGGGGCATTCCCATAAGTGCTCCGTCCCCATCCTCAACAGCCAGCGAAGAGTTCCAACACTAATAGTTCCAGTATCAATCTGATTATATGTCCGTCTCGCCTTTCCTCTGAGAGTCGAGCGTCAGCCAGACCCCCTCGTTACACCTCGCTGCCTCATTCTTACCAGTCTATGGTGATCCATTTGCACCTCCGAGGTGTACACGTGCTCCCACAAGGCCGCAACATGTCTGTCTTGTCATGTATCAATACTCCACCAAGTTCTGCAGAGCCAGCCAATCTGTCCTCCTGTTCATTTCCCAGCCCACCGGCATGCCCCGGAGAAAAGATCCAGGCGATGCATGCCACCCGTGACCTCCGAAGCGAAGCAAGCCACTCTGCTCGAAGCCTGCCTGACCCTCCTCTGCATTCTTTCTGAGTCAGTTACAATCACCATGTGTGTATGTATCGTGTTCTCCATCCAGCGGAAAGCTGCACTGACCGCCTCCACCTCCATTCTTAAGCTAGATGTTGTGGTATCATACGCCAGGCTCTCCTGCACCAAACGTCGGCCATTAGCTTTTGCTAAGAATCCCCAGGCACTTCTCCTGCCTCTCAACATCGAACCATCCGTGTAGACAATCACATCACCCGGGCGAGCATTATCCTGAATTAGTTGCTGGATGTCCCCTTCCGTGGCCCCTGCTAGCCACTCTCTGCACTCCCGTCTCAATTAATAACATGTGCCACACCAGTTATTACTATTACTGAGTCGTGTAGTATTGATTTTTCATTTTCCACATGCCTTTATAATGCATATCTTTTATATTGTTGCTGTTTTCAGTTAGCCTTGAATGATGTGTGAATGGTATAATGTATGAAAGAGAATGATAAAAGGGCAGAATGTTAGACGGGCTTGCGTGCCCAATTCTTAACCCTTTCAAAATAAATTTTTGTTGTTGTTGTATAACTCTACACAAGTCTGACTGCTCCTCTGGCACTCTGACCCACTCCTCTCCTCACCTAATGTTCTCCAAGATGCACACCTGTATGATCGTATCCTCCGTCTGAGCCATCCATGATTTCCCTCTTATAAGTCTCTGACCCTTAACTTCGTCCAGCACCTCATGCAACGAGTGATCTGTGTCTGCAGCTACTCTGAGGTATGCCTTCGCCTGCATCACCTTGTGCCTACCAGCAACAGTCGGCAGACCAAGGATGTAACGCATACACACAACTGGGGTGTCTCTGGTGCATCCCAGAATGACCCGCATAGCTTCGTTCTATATGCGCTCTAATTTCACCAGCTGACTCTTTGAGACAGTGAGCAGTTCTAGTCCATAATCAATCACTGAGAGGATCAAGTGCTGGTATAATGTGAAGAGCATTCTCTGCCCTGTGTCCATTGCAGCCATAGTTTTAAGTGCACTGGGTCCCTTTTGAGATCTTGTTACAACCATCTCCACGTGGTCCTTGAAGGACAGACTCCTGTCAAATGTGATTCCCAGATACTTCAGTTTGTTGTCTCTGTTGACGTGAGGCTTGGGACATCATCTCTCACAATCCTGTTGTCCAGAGAGCACCACAAAACAAACGCCTTTTCCGGGTGGATGACATCACTTGTCAACAGTTTATTTTATTATATTCTAAGGATCAAGATTTTTTTATACACTTAGAACATATGTGCCTGGCAGTCAACTGGAAGTCTGCCTATCGCATTTGTCAAGACTACAATGACTAATGAGATCTTAATTAAACTGGTGCTTGTTTCTTTGTGATAAATAGTTCAGCGTCGTTATGTAATGTGTGATAGAACAACAGTCGCAAAGCTTTCGTGTGTAATCTGTGTATGATTCTAATAACATCACTTTGAATATCTCCACAGGTCCTGGGAATGGTCTCGGTCGGCTGGGGGATAGCTTTGCTGTTTTCCACTCCTGTACTCTACGTATTTCACGTTAGATACGATGAGACAAAGAATAAAACAGTTTGCGAAAATGTCTTCCGCAACAAACCTTCAATACATCGCCAAGCCTTCCTCACCTACGCTGCCCTGGTTAACTTCTTAATCCCACTAATCATCTTGATTGTCTGCTACGTGAGGATTTTTCTCAAAATCGCTCGCAAAGCCTCGGACAGCCGGACCAACAAACGCCAGAGCTTTAAACCAGGTAAGATCCAACTGACCAGCAACACTACTTCGGCAACTCTCCACAGCGCTAAACTGAAGACCTTAAGGATGACCGTGGTCATTGTCGGCTGTTTCATCGTCTGCGGATTGCCCTACTTCTTTGCCGAGATGTTCATATCCTACGGCGATTTCACCAAACTCAACCAAACCGTCTACGCTATTCTTGGAGGTTTCGCCGTGGCCAACTCTGCCGTGAACCCCTATATCTTCCTTCTCTTCAGTGTCAATGTCCAGTGTTTGCGGAACATGAAACTCTGCCCAGTCCAAACTGGCCCCAACAGCCGACAACTCATGTACAACGGAAGTGTCAGGTCACGTGAATACTCCTCCGCAGTTTACTCTCGCACGCCCATCACTGGGGTATCCATAGACGCTTACGAGTTGACCATCTCGACCACGGCTAGTAAATCATCCATCGCACCTGGCTACAACCCTAAAATTGGTTACATTTCTGGTTAGTTAGTCTTCTCACACAGAAAGTTCATCACATACCTCGTACCAAAAGATAGATCCGTGAACAATAACAATATCCCAAACTATTGTGAGGGATTAGGGCTTAGAAGGTCGCACATTGTGTTTATTTTATTTTATTATATTCTAAGGATCAAGATTTTCAAAATCAAATGGTATAGACAATTTCAACGCATTACATTTGAAAAGCAACAAAGAAATAGGTGTTAATAAAAGAGATTTGCTGTTGCCAAAATTTTATGGGAGCATAGAACTATTTTTTTATTCGCATATCCTTTACAGGACATTGCAGTCAACACAAGCATGTTTCAGCTGCTGTTGCTGTCTTGGCAAGTTTTACGTTCAGTAGTTTGCCATTGCTTTCTGAAAGACCGGCTTACATACCTTCGTAAGTAACCAAGGCGACGCGCGTTTCGTACGAGTGTATACGGGATTACGAACAACGTCCTTAACGCCTATGCCAGGGAGACCGACAAAATAATAATAACAGCATAAAATATGACCAAGAAGTTTGACGGATGACTTAATGTTACATTTTTGTTGTCCCGTAGATAAAGACTGGTCGAGGCGTCCGCGTGCACCTCTATGTGTGTGTGTGTGTGTGTGTGTGTTGTTGTTGTTTCTTTTCTTCTGTCGATATTCTTAGCCATGTGTGGTGTTAAAAACAAAACAAAACAAATTAGAAAACAAACAGCTTTGATAAACAACAAATACCTGCACACGCAGGCTAGAAAAACTATCCCAGGCGGTAGTGAACCATCCACAATATTTTTTGCTTTGGCCATATTATTTGTAACTTTTCGATACAATTCTACAGAGTACAGATGACGGAAAGAGGCCAAGTGACAGAATACAGAAATCTTGCTTGGACTCCTTAATACTGGACATGCTAAAGAATCGACACACTCTCGTGTATTGCTTACGTTATGTAGCAGCGTAATTCCTGACTAAAAACGAATCCATTGTAACATCTCAACGACCATGAAGAGATTATAGGATAGAGTAATATTTTTCTTCGTTGCCGTGCACTTCTCATTCAGTTATTTAGACATATGCCTAAATCCATAGGATTGATTTTTTTTTTAAAGTGTGGAAACCATCCCTACCCATACCGTAGAGCAGTGGTTCTCAACCTTTTTTGGCCCATTCCCCCCTTCACCATATTTTCAGAACGCCATTCCCCCCCTTCCTATCAAAAATTTGGCCCGTTCCCCCCTTCACCGTATTTTAAGAACGTCATTCCCCCCCCCCCTTTCATATTTCCTATCTAAAAATCCCCTCACCCCTACACAGTATACGTAAAAGTGGAAGGCAAATGTAATAGCATATACTAAAACAAGTCTAGACATCCACATAAAACATGATTTGTGGGTCTACTTACTTTATAAAATGAATTTTAGAAGGACGAGATATACATAACTAAAGTATGAAGGGAAAAACTATGTCAAGTAATCGGTTCTTGTATTAACACGATCTTGAAATGGTCTTCATTCCCCCCCCCCCCCCCTGGAAACCATGAAATTCCCCCCTAGGGGGAAATTCCCCACCGGTTGAGAACCACTGCCGTAGAGGATAACGGTTCGCAAGGACACACATTTAGTTTAGTTGATACGATACCCGGGAAAGTTAACCCGATCAACAAACTCCTGAAGAAGCCGGAAGTGTCTGCCAAAAAGCGTAAATATCGCAGCTCTGCTGTATCAGACACGGCAGCTTTAGGTCCAAAACAAACATTTCGGACGAACGAAGATGAACAAAGAAAAGAAGTTTTATTTTTACAGTTCTAAAGACCCCGGTTTTCTCATTCAAATAGTACAGTTGTCATACTTAAACAAGAAACAATTCGCCAGACTTGGATAGTGGAGAATCCTACCAAGTTCTGGAATGGGGTAAGTTTGTTAACCAAGAAATGCCAACATCCAGTGGAAGAAGCGTAACCAACCCAGCCTGTCACAATCATTTGCGACAGCTAGAATTGGCTGTGTCTAAGGTTTGTCTCTTTGATATCTTTAAGTGAGAAGTGCAGGGAGGATCAGACATAGAAATCACATATCGCCAAATAGACCGGGCTGCAGAACAGCAACAACAACTTGTAGTCACTTGATAACACCGTTTTGCACACGATTCTATTTATTAATTATAGATGACCACGATGACATGTATAACATACTTCCAAGTATTTTCATTGAAACATATATCTTTCTTCCTACGGGAATTCTGAATATACCACTGCCTTCTTCAGGCCTTTGTGAAAAATCTTGTTACGCCGGACTCTTCCCCCTAGTCCGACCGTAACTCCTCTGAGTATGTTCTCTGTACCAAGTTTCCCTAACTTACCCGATACTCAATGACCCGGCCCATCACCCTCTTCTGATGTGTGTGTGTGGTCGGGTCGATGTGTGTATGTGGGGGGTGTATGGGTGGGGATTGGCATATATGTATGCATAGGGTGTGTGCGTGGTTGGGGGATGTGTGTGGGTGGGGGATGTATGTGTTTGGTGGATGTGTGGTGGGTGGGGGATGTGTTGGTGGGTGGGGAATATGTCTCATAACATCTTAATATGCATTGTTTATGTTTACAACATTCATTTGACAATGTTTTTTCCTATGTAAATGCATCATGCACTATTGATGAACGAAAGATGAGTGACTGGAAGGGTCGAATGTAAGACGGGCCTGCGTGCCCAATTTGTAACCCTTCTAAAATAAAGATCAATCAATCAATCAATCAATCAATCTATCTATCTATCTATCTATCTATCTATCTATCTATCCTATCTATCTATCTATCTATCTATCTATCTATCTATCTATCTATCTATCTATCTATCTATCTATATTCGGCCGATTCTTTAACCCCCCCCCCCCTTCCCCTTGTGCGAATCCATTTCACCCTTGATTCCTTAATTACAGATTCCCACGAACACTAAATACATCGATCTGATGAAGTTGTATATTTCTTGAAGTTACATCTCTGTATTTTTGTTTTCACGTCCTCTCTTCCATTGCGATTTCCATTCTATAGTATGTCCAGAAATGAATGCCGCCATTCACGATCAATTATTTTGAAAACTGTCTGTTCCATCATTATGAAATTTTTCCTGCCGTCTTATATTTACCCCCACTCAAGGAATATGTCTTTGATAGGTCCAAAAGCAACTTAAATCATGAAAAACGTCGACATTTCTTTGATGTTTTGATGAAAAACTAGTGCTTTCTCGCTAATAAACTTGTTTTACAGTAATGCCAATGCCCCCGCCAGTTCGGATGACAAAAACAAGGCGTATCCAGATTCGTATGGGAGTGGGTGCATTGTCTGCTCTGCTGAGACGGAACATGATTACATGTTTTGCACGACGAATATAGCTGTGAATGTCTCTGTAGTGGGCTTCCTTCTTAACGGTCAAGATGTTGGTCCTCTTTTCATTGAAGTTTATAGAATGATTCGTATGTTCGTGTGTTGTCCCCTTATTTGACAACGTGGTTCTTCTCACGTTTCTTTTTATGCCACAATATGTCAGTTCCCACCGCAATATTACTCTTCGGTTGGTATTCGATGCGTCTAGAGCTTTGTGGTTTTTCAATGTCAGTTGTTTGTCACCGTTGAGGGCTCACGGAATTGAAAATTCATCACTGTGGAATACAAACTGTTGCCATTAACAAGCTGTATTGTTTATGCCGATGCTGTAATGTTTAGGGCCTGCAATTCTTCTGAATATTTGTAGCAAAATATCCCAGTTGGTGTGCACGTGGATTAAGGTCTGCGATCTGCTCAGACCTTAATCTGTGTCGGACGATTCCAGTAGGTTGAGACTGCTCTCGGTTGCATAAAATGCAATCCATCCTTTCTCCAATAATCCTCTTCCTCTTTCAACACATGGTCCTCACATTTTTCCAGTAACTTTTATTAATATTTAATAGCGCGGACTGGATTAGTATCTTGACGTCAGACAATTTGAATATAGTATTGTCAGCTGCCACCTGTCCTTTAATTTTAGCCCACACAAGTTCTGTAGGATTAAAATGAGAATGGTACGGCGGAAGTCTCAAGCACCCATGACGATGCTCTTCTATCAACTATTCGATTTGATATTTCTTGCTTTTTGGCGTCTGTTTTACAAGGGACAACAATTTTAGCTAGAAATACGTTTCTGGAAATGGTATGTTTTCCATTCGGAGCCATATCTTTATTGCTCCCTTTGTGCTCAATGCTGTAGGTATTTTGTCTTCTTGGGTAACAACGTTGATATCATGCATTGTCCATAATTGGACATGACGGTCTATCTAGGGATGGAAGCCCAGTATTCTCGAGCCAATCTCTAAATACATTACCAATCATCTTATTATGATAATCCCTATTGTCTGTATGCTTTGATACGAACACGAGCCCAGCATTCTGTTGTAAGCCATTATGCGTATTACCAGCATGGGCCATGACCAAAACCTGTCCTATACTACTGGGCACATATCGCTTTATCTGTCCATCCACTGATTGCCATTCCTTATCACTTGTGCGGTGCGCATTGATTCACATTTCATCCAAACACACTATGTCATAATTTTCTTTGCGCATTTCCCTTATTTCACGTAGGTATCTGCTTCTCATGGCTCCTAAATGCGGTTGCTTGCAAAGAATATTTCTACCGCCCTTGTACTTTCTAAAAGTGGAGATAATGTCCTTTTAATTTTTCACAAAGTTGTTTTGGATGTTATTGTTATTGTTCTTTCTAAACCAAAAACAAAGTTTTCTTACAGTCACTGTTTCTTTGGCATCCAGCATTTTTATAATGCTGGATAATCCTGGATATAAAATCCTAAATATTTATAATTTTAGGAGTCTCCGTGGCGAAGTGGTCAAGCCTTTTGACTCGGGCTCCAAAGGTTGTGGGTTCCATTCCGGGCCGCATACTTCGATTCATGAGTTAAATTTTTCGGAGACTTCTGTGGGTCGTCGCTAGAGCTGCGGAGTTTGTGCTTTGTGCGATGCTTTCCGCGCTGCGGAAATATGTTCATATGGGATAGAACCCGGTGCAATGAAGTCAACCCTGTCGACGTTTAAGCGAGTTTTTAAAGCATTTTTATAGTAGCTCACCTTATGACATCTTTGTCAAAGCTGTCTACAATAACTTTTCTGCCTACCGTTTGGTTATTGCGTAGTGGTTTAATTCCAGATTCTTGCACCCATCGACAAAATGACCGTTTACTCAAACCCAATGCATGCACTGTTCTTTTTTCGGAATTTTTAATAGTATAAAACAGTTTCCTGCGATCAGCTTCTTGCCAAAAATATGTGTACAACTTCATAGCGATGCTTTAAAGTGTATACACAATTTCGCATTCAATCCCATTGAAACATATTCACACATTTCAATGTTAGCGATAAGTGGTAAGATTTACAACAACAAAAAAAAAAACAACAACAACAACATATTAATCAGGTTTCATGAAATAACCCACATTTTGAGACACCTCTGAACAGTCCCAGTTTAAACAACGCGGAGTTGTTGACATAAGGCCAATCCCGTGATACACGTAAAATATTCAACATTGAACGCTGATTGTCTGGCTACGCTGTAATACATTTAAAATTATGAACTTCATCTCTCTCCCGTAAATTATATACCGCATATAAACAAACATTGAAATCTGCTGTAAAATCTCCAGAACAAAATGTTATTTGTTAGGTGGACATAATGATAAGGTTATATACTAAATCTCATCATTTTCCTTCAGTTGGTTACTGAGATATGGAATTTTATATTGGGGCAGACAAAAGTAAACACACTATAATATCTATCTCACATTGGAAGACTCACGTTAAGTTTGGCCCAGGCATGACCAGAAACAAGAAAAAAAAGCATATACTATAACATTTACCACCCACAATTTGACAGTGCAAATCATTCTAAAGCTTCATGTACACTAAAATCTATACCAGATACCACCCAGAACTCGACTGTACAATTCATTCTAAACTTTTACGTATACTAAACTCTATTGCAAATAATACCTACAGAATTACTATACTAATCAATCTAACGCTTCAAATATAATAAAATATGTAACAAATACTATTCAAAGATTGGCTTCACTAATCATTCTAACGCTTCACATATACTAACATCTACATCTGTAACAGATACCACTCGCAGAACGGTTATACTAATATATACGTATATTAAAATCTATAACAAATACCAGTCACAGAATTGACTTTACTAAACAGTCCAATGCTTCACTTATGCTGCAACGACCCATTTCGGTGCCAGATTGACACATGAGGACATGATGCAACGCCCAGATTGTTCATGACCAAAGAGAACTCGAGTGGGAGATGTGATCTGCTGCTTTATCTTCTCATGACATTTTCTGAGAGACACGGAGCACCTTTAGGTTTGCCCAAGGGTGCTATGGTGTCGATTCTTAAAACCTAGAATAACAACGTCAAGAACATCTACCCGTGTTGTCAGATCTAGATCCAAATGGGACGAATACCTCCGACTTCGAGAGAGATTTGAATTCGTGACATCCAGACCGGCAGGCGAATGCACAAGCCATGACACAACCAAGGTTATGTCACATATAAACTGCTCAGTTTATTAAGCTATGAACTTAACAGCTGCGTTTTGTTGTTGTTGCTATAGTCACGTTTATATAAGTTAATAGTTACACCTTAATACAGACTACCAGTCGTGAACGTCAAGAAGAAAACAAATATAGTTTCAAAATAATTATTGTAGTATAAAGATATAGTTTATACTATAAAATAATATCTTTATGTATTATTATAATAACTCACTGTACTTCTTCCGGCTGTGTTTATGATTTATTATTACAGTTGTGATTTATTATTGCTGTTATGATTTATAATTGCTGTTATGATGTAATGTTTATAGTAGACTAATATTTCACTGGCCTTTGAAATCAGATCGCGTGTTCAACTTTATTTAAAAGCACCGTAAACTGTTTACTAAAGATGAAACCAAATCTTCCTGTTATTAATTCAGCCACAGAGATCCGCGCGAAGTGGCAATGTATCGAATAACGAACGAACTATTATTTTCAAAGGGTCAAGTTGGGCAAATGACTATAATTGCAGGTGGTTTAGTCCTTCATTTGATCATACAAATTATATTGTATATTTAGTCTAATCGGGAGAAGAAAGACTTATTTTACTTACTAGCCAGTATTTTTCAAAGTTACGACCAAACTAAAAGGTGAATGTAACTTATTGTGTTTGTAGATACCGTTTCTGAACGTCAATAGTACGATGTATTTGGTTAATATCAACCGTTGTTCTGTTTAAACTTGTAATATAAAAACATCTATTGGTTCGTGATTTCAGTGCTCCCTACATTGTATATACAGCTGAAATTAAACACATCTTGGTGTTGTCACAACTTATTTCATTGTCGATATTTTTCTTGGTGAAATTCATTGTGTGCGTCTTCTGTTTGTTATGTGTATATTGTAATCACCAGTAACAAGATCTGTGGAGAGATGTGAACGCTTGAGCCATCCGGCAGGGAACTTGGTTCTGATTTCCTGTAATAAATAACAGTGCTGGGAAACAACATTACGCAACTCCCACAACTACCATGGTTATCAAGTCATTCATTTAGTAGCATGTCCCTTGCAGAACTTCGCTCCCATGACAACCTTCCGGAAAATTATGCGGTCATAAGTAAATGTCCCACGTCCGATACTCCCATCTGGAGATCATCTGCGATCTTATCTTTGGCCTTTCTCTTTGGCCTACTAACTTTTAAGACGTTCAACATGTAATGAAGTAGCGTAATGAATTCATTCAACCAAAAATAAACACAGCACATGGTGACATGTTTCAATGATACGATGGCAGTTTTAAAGAGACATTCATACCTGTTTGTTTCTTTTGTGGAGAGGGCACCTGATGAAATACAGATAAATATGCCAGGCAATAAAGTGTGCAATCTATTGTTGTGTTTTCAATATTCAAATTCACAACAGGAAAACATTCTTTTGAATGTCCTATTTATATGTTATGAAGCCTCTGGAAGGCGTTAGACAAGCAGGTTTATCTTAAATTATAAGGGACTCACAAAGTATGCCGAGAAATGTGAAGACAATCGCGCCCCGGACAGAGTCGCAGGCTTCAATTCAACAATCACAAATTAGGAGCACCTGTTGGATATTTTCTCCAGGACACGCTGGTGTTGTGGGAAACAATCAGGCAAACAGACTGGATGGATCTACACCACTAGGTGGTGTACTGGTGCATGATAAGGCAGATGTGATCGGGGACGTTTGGAATCTTGTGTGTAGTGCAGGAGAACAGATAGATCTTCACGACCTGAAGAGAATGGGGATGCGGAGAGTATCCAGGGGTTCTAGCAGACATTCTGAACTCCGAGGAAAGGCCAGACGGACACATAATCAGGCTGCTACTGATACCATTAGTACTGGGACTCTTTGCTGGCTGTTGAAGATGAAGACGAAGCACGTATGGGAATGTCCTGAATGCTATGATGTCAATTCCTAACTCAACTCAACTCTACCTCAACCAAGGTTTATCTTCAAAAATGGACAGTTACATTAAATCACTGAAAGGAAAGTAGCATCGTCATGTGCTATGCAAAATTGCATAGACGTAAATGTATCACCACAGTTAAAGATCATCTCTGATTCTGTTAATGTTATTCCCCTGTAAGCGAATCATGATATGTCACCGTCTTAGGCCATCCACCCTTATTTCTGGTGTCTGCCTCTGTTGTCTCTTCCGGTAACCTCTCCCTGTTCACGACACGTTCCAGTGATTTTTATCTGTCAGTGGTCTCTCCAGGTTCACGACACGCCATAGTTACATAATCAAAGAGCATACATATAAATTGCTAATTGCTTTAACATGAATGCACCTGACAACATCTGATCCTAAAATCCTTGTCAATAAACAGTACAGTCTAACATTCAATCAATCAATCATGTGCCATGCCGGAAAGCGTGGGCGGTCATGACTCGCCATTTCACTCGATCACCAGTGTCGTGGATCAGCTCAGTGTTCCTGTCTCGTCCATGCCATGTGGCCAAGGCATCCAGGTATTTTCCTCTCGGTCTTCCTCTTGGTCTGTTCCCTTCGGTCTTGCCAGTTGTCACCAAGTTCTCCAATTCATTTCGTCTCATAACATGTCCAAACAATTTTGACTGTCTACATCTAATTTCTCTAATCAGTTTACGATGTTCATTTGTCTCCTTTAGTACTTGGTCATTGGTTTTTCTGTCTGTCCATGGTATTCTTTGCATTTTCCTCAGAAACCACATTTCTGCAGCCATCAGATGATTTTCAGCTTGACTGCTCATTGTCCAAGTTTCACATCCATACAAAAGAACAGGCTCTATGTATCCCCTCAACACTCTTTTTCTCGTTTCAATTGACATCTTTTTTATTGGTTAGAATGTTTTTCATCTTGCTAAAGGCTACTTTCGCCATGGCGATTCTTGTTCTAATCTCTTCAAGGTATCTCCCATCAGATGTTATGACTGTTCCAAGATAATTGTACCGATTCACTTGTTGAAGAATATTTCCATTTACTTGTATATTACATTGTGGCGCTTCTTTCTTCCTAGTGACGACCATAACCTGAGTCTTTTTACAATTTAATTCTAACCCCAGTTGCTCACTGTGTACAACAACCGCATCTACTAATTGTTGCAGGTCCTGCGCATTGTCTGCAATTAATACTGTGGCATCTGCATATCTAATGTTATTGATGTTTTGTACATCAATAGCATTGATCATCAGCTGCACATTGGTAGCACGCCTATAGAAAGTGTATGAAATGGAAACAAATAGGTATTTTAAATTCCTGCGAGAAAAAACGGACTAAACATTAACAAACGTTGCACATACCTTACAAGGAGATCCACGTGTCGCGAAATACAGGTGAAAAATCCGAAATCAGAAGCACTCAATAAATATAAAAATGAATAATAAAATAAGATAAAATACACACGAACGCATACAATACGACACACAGACGTTTCGATTCTAAGAATCTTTGTCAATGACAACACAGATAGCTGACGACAAAAACACAAACACACGACCTATCACTTATAGTGCACAACCTGATAATTCCATGTGGGGCAGAAAATGTGACTTGGCCAGCTGCGAAAACGCGTGGCGCAGAATTGAAAATGGGTTGCCAAAAAGGATTTGAGTAGCCAAAAATATGTGAACAGTCTGCTATGGAAACCTAGAAATGTGGGGACAATTAAGTCTAGATATCGCGGGGGGGGGGGGGAACAGCACGGTAATAGGTAGTGTAAACAATTGGGGAAGATGCCACAGTTATACTGTAGCGTCCACGACAGTATTAACTCCTGTCGGGTGGATGCATCCCAGATTGTTGATTAGCTGGCATTCAATTCTAAGTCTGACACAGCTATTTGAGAAGCAGGGTTTTAATGCGGTGACACATGCATCGTCGGCTCCATTGTGGTTGGAGGAATTGAAATGGTTGGGGACAGGTTTGTCAGCGCCCTGATTGATGTCTCTGAGGTGTTCTCTAAAACGATCCGCAAGACGTCTGCCCGTTTGGCCAATGTATTTCATGTCACATCGTTTGCAGATGATAACATAAATCAGATTGCGGGATGTGCAGGTGAAAGAATCTTTCAAGGTGAAGGTGCCTCGGGGAAATGCAATTTCTGGTGTCTGAACAACGTATGGGCATGTCAGACAGTTCCTACGATGGCATTCGAAGGTGCCCACGGATGAAGTAACCGTGGGGAGGCGACTGTGCACAAGGTGGTCTCTGAGGCTCTGGTTACGGCGGAAAATTACCCTGGGGCCATTTGAGAATACCTCACGAGTGGTAGGATCCGATTCCAAGATGGACCAGTGTCTCAGGAAAATGTGCTTGATGGCATAGGCATGTGGATGGAAGGTGAGGATAAGCTTAGGTTCATTGTTCTTAGGTCGCGTATGCTTGGCGAGGGACATTTCCCGCGAGACCTGGGTTATGCGACAGAGAGCTGTCGACAAGACGTCCTCTGGGTAGGACCGTCTGCGGAAAAAGTCCAGCATTTCGTGGGCTCTCTCGAGGAAGTCATTATCATCCTGACAGATGCGACGAAGGTGGAGTAGCTGGGAATATGGGATGGAATCTTTGCAGCTTTTGGGGTGGGATGAGCTGTACAGCAGGAAACCGTGAGCATCAGTAGGTTTATAGTACACGGAGGTCGTGAGGCCTGTAGAGTTTAACTTAATGGTGGTGTCAAGAAAATTGACAGAGGTGGTGGAAATTTCTGAGGTGAATTGGATCGATGGATGGAAGTTCTTGACATAATTAATGAACCGGTTCAGTTCCGCCTCCGACATGTCAGTGAGACCTATGCCGTCATCGATGTAGCGTCGGTAAAAAGAAGGGAGAAGACCATCATAGCTGAGTTCAATCTGGTGTTCCAGATGTCCCATAAATACACATGCGTAGCTGGGTCCCATTTTAGTGCCCATGGCGACACCGCTGATTTGTTCAAAGTAGTGGCCATTGAACTCAAAGGAATTGTTGGTGAGGACCAATTCAGCGAGTCTCACAAGTGTGCGTGTAGGGATGGCTTGATCCGTGCGTTGATCCAGAAAGAACTGTAGCGCCCTGAGGCCATCAGCGTGAGGAATGGAGGTATAGAGGGAACATACATCTATTAGAAATAGTCTGTATGTGTTCCCAGGAGTCAGTTGGAGAGAGTTGAATGAAAGTAACGCATGCGTTGTATCCTTGATGTATGACGGGAGATTCGGAACTAGAGGTTGGAAAATCCTGTCAAGAAACGCTGAAATCAGTTCAGTCGGGCATGAGCATGCGGAAACTATCGGACGTCCAGGATTTTTAAGTTTATGTATTTTGGGCAGCATGTAGAGGGTGGGTTTGCCCAAGTCGGAGTCATGGATGTGAAGTGAAGTGGCACTGGGTGGTAAGGCATCCTCACGTATGAGCTGTTTGATGGTGTTTTGAATCTTCCGGTTGTAGGAGAGAGTGGGGTCTTCGGTGCAGGGTGAATAATTGTCAGGTTTATTAAGTTGAGACATGACTTCCTCGACATATAGATCTTTTTGCCAAACAACTACCGCACCCCCTTTATCCGCCGGTTTGATGACTATGTCCTGTCTGCGCTGTAGTTGAGACAGGGCACGCCATTCGGAAGGGGATAGGTTGGAGCGTTTCAAGCGAGGGAAAGAAAGTTGCTTGATCTCATGGAGTGTGTTGGCTATGTAGAGGTCAAGCGCGTTGGAAACTCCGGGGGTGGGGTCCATGTGGAACGGGATTTGGTTGAAGATGGAAAAATGTCTGGAAGCTGTGGGGTGGGACTGAGGACAGGCTTGTCTCTGTGGTGGTACTTGAGGCGGAGTCGTCTGTGGAAGTTGGAGACATCTTCCAAAATGGCGCGACTGTCCATGCGGGGGCGTAGAGGGACAAAACTGAGACCTTTCCCTAACACAGCATGTTCTTCAGGAGACAGTGGTAGGTCAGGCGGTATGCATACCACTTTGGTGTGGTTGATAGGTGTCGAAGTGGGGGAAGGGACATGGGGACGTAGATGGCTAATTTTGTCTTTCTTACGTGAAGATAGACATTTATATAGTTCTCTATTATAATGTTGAATGATGGAGGTGATCAAATGGAAAGCAAGCTGGTTGTTGAACGTCAGTAGATGCAGAGTCTGGTACAGGTTGTGCTTGGTGTCCTTGAGTTCGGAGATATGTCGTTGATGCACAGTCACTGCCAGCTTCATGTACTTGACAGACTGCTCCTGTGCCAGGCGATTGAAGAGTCGTGTCTCAGCAGGAACCAGTTTGCCTAACGAGAGATGAATGTTGCTCCGGAAGCCTTTTGGTGTAATTTTAAGCCGGAGACAGTTGTTCAGGAAATTCAAATGGCAGGAGAAGCGAGTGATGTTAAACATAGTGCGCGCGAGGCTGATAGCTGCACGGGACATGTCCTGGGGTATGAGGGCAAATATGTCGGAGACGGTGTGGTGGAGAGATGACATAGTCCGTCTGTCAGCAGGCATGATCGGCTACAGGTCGGTAAACATGAAATAATGGATATATAAACTAAAAAATTGACAACAGGAACACGGACGATGAGAGGGGGTAGCAGCCAGGAAATTAAATGATATGGAATAGAGAGATAAAGCAGCGGCTGCAGCAGGATATAACAATATGAAATGGAAACAAATAGGTATTTTAAATTCCAGCGAGAAAAAACGGACTAAACATTAACAAACGTTGCACATACCTTACAAGGAGATCCACGTGTCGCGAAATACAGGTGAAAAATCCGAAATCAGAAGCACTCAATAAATATAAAAATGAATAATAAAATAAGATAAAATACACACGAACGCATACAATACGACACACAGACGTTTCGATTCTAAGAATCTTTGTCAATGACAACACAGATAGCTGACGACAAAAACACAAACACACGACCTATCACTTATAGTGCACAACCTGATAATTCCATGTGGGGCAGAAAATGTGACTTGGCCAGCTGCGAAAACGCGTGGCGCAGAATTGAAAATGGGTTGCCAAAAAGGATTTGAGTAGCCAAAAATATGTGAACAGTCTGCTATGGAAACCTAGAAATGTGGGGACAATTAAGTCTAGATATCGCGGGGGGGGGGGGGGGGGGAACAGCACGGTAATAGGTAGTGTAAACAATTGGGGAAGATGCCACAGTTATACTGTAGCGTCCACGACAGTATTAACTCCTGTCAGGTGGATGCATCCCAGATTGTTGATTAGCTGGCATTCAATTCTAAGTCTGACACAGCTATTTGAGAAGCAGGGTTTTAATGCGGTGACACATGCATCGTCGGCTCCATTGTGGTTGGAGGAATTGAAATGGTTGGGGACAGGTTTGTCAGCGCCCTGATTGATGTCTCTGAGGTGTTCTCTAAAACGATCCGCAAGACGTCTGCCCGTTTGGCCAATGTATTTCATGTCACATCGTTTGCAGATGATAACATAAATCAGATTGCGGGATGTGCAGGTGAAAGAATCTTTCAAGGTGAAGGTGCCTAGGGGAAATGCAATTTCTGGTGTCTGAACAACGTATGGGCATGTCAGACAGTTCCTACGATGGCATTCGAAGGTGCCCACGGATGAAGTAACCGTGGGGAGGCGACTGTGCACAAGGTGGTCTCTGAGGCTCTGGTTACGGCGGAAAATTACCCTGGGGCCATTTGAGAATACCTCACGAGTGGTAGGATCCGATTCCAAGATGGACCAGTGTCTCAGGAAAATGTGCTTGATGGCATAGGCATGTGGATGGAAGGTGAGGATAAGCTTAGGTTCATTGTTCTTAGGTCGCGTATGCTTGGCGAGGGACATTTCCCGCGAGACCTGGGTTATGCGACAGAGAGCTGTCGACAAGACGTCCTCTGGGTAGGACCGTCTGCGGAAAAAGTCCAGCATTTCGTGGGCTCTCTCGAGGAAGTCATTATCATCCTGACAGATGCGACGAAGGCGGAGTAGCTGGGAATATGGGATGGAATCTTTGCAGCTTTTGGGGTGGGATGAGCTGTACAGGAGGAAACCGTGAGCATCAGTAGGTTTATAGTACACGGAGGTCGTGAGGCCTGTAGAGTTTAACTTAATGGTGGTGTCAAGAAAATTGACAGAGGTGGTGGAAATTTCTGAGGTGAATTGGATCGATGGATGGAAGTTCTTGACATAATTAATGAACCGGTTCAGTTCCGCCTCCGACATGTCAGTGAGACCTATGCCGTCATCGATGTAGCGTCGGTAAAAAGAAGGGAGAAGACCATCATAGCTGAGTTCAATCTGGTGTTCCAGATGTCCCATAAATACACATGCGTAGCTGGGTCCCATTTTAGTGCCCATGGCGACACCGCTGATTTGTTCAAAGTAGTGGCCATTGAACTCAAAGGAATTGTTGGTGAGGACCAATTCAGCGAGTCTCACAAGTGTGCGTGTAGGGATGGCTTGATCCGTGCGTTGATCCAGAAAGAACTGTAGCGCCCTGAGGCTATCAGCGTGAGGAATGGAGGTATAGAGGGAACATACATCTATTAGAAATAGTCTGTATGTGTTCCCAGGAGTCAGTTGGAGAGAGTTGAATGAAAGTAACGCATGCGTTGTATCCTTGATGTATGACGGGAGATTCGCAACTAGAGGTTGGAAAATCCTGTCAAGAAACACACGTGGATCTCCTTGTAAGGTATGTGCAACGTTTGTTAATGTTTAGTCCTTTTTTTCTCGCAGGAATTTAAAATACCTATTTGTTTCCATTTCATATTGTTATATCCTGCTGCAGCCGCTGCTTTATCTCTCTATAGAAAGTGTAACCGAGCACACGGCACTGGGTCTTATCATAGATCAAAATCTATCCTTGAATTCCCATGTTCATGCTCTAGTTAAACAAATAGCCAAAAAAGTATACCAACTTGCCAAAATTAAAAACATCCTTGACGAAAACACAAGAAGGATATTCTATACTTCCCACATACAAACACATATTGATTATTGCTTCACAATCTGGGATGGATGCTTCAAATCAATAACAAAACGCCTTTATTCGCTCCAGAAAAGGGCAGTGCGTCTAATCAATGGTGATAAGTTTACAGACAATTCTAACCTACATGAATGTCTTCAGTTACTGCCACTCCACAAACGCCTACTTTTTAATAAGGCTAAACTAACTCACAAAATCCTATTTCAAAATGCCCCAAGCTACCTCTGGCCATTGTTTAAATATAACGCAAGACATAGTGAACGACTAAATATACTTCATGTCCCTAAATCTAGGATAGACTTATATAAAACAAGCTTAGCATACTCTGCCACTCAGTTGTGGAATAATCTTCCACAAGAAATCAAAGACACCACCAATAATTATACAAACAGTCGCAACCTGTTTGAACACTACCTCAAAACAGACTACATGCCCCCTTAAAAAAAAAAAAAACAGCAACAAAGACAATAATAATGGTAAATTATCTCGAACGACAACTAGCCAGAAAAAAAAAAAAACATTTCCATATGTGTGGCACGTTACACCCGCCTTGGGTATTTATGATGCCCATGTTAAACATTGCCTCAACGAGTCATGTATTATTGATTATTTTTCATGCGTTTTAATGTTTATTGTTCTTTTGTTGTCAAAGAATTGCTTCATAAGAGATGTTGAATGAAAGAATGTATGGGAGGAAATAGAGAAGAAGGGCAGAATGTCAGACGGGCATGCGTGCCCAATTCTTAACCCTTTGAAAATAAAGATTTTCGTTCGTTCGTTTCGTTCGATGTTTCGTCTTCCAATGCTGATTCCATTAATATCCTCTACATTTCTGAAAATATTTTCACTGTATAGGGAAAAAAGATCTGGAGACATCACACATCCCTGCCTAACACCTCTCTTGATAGGCTGATATTGTTCCACTTCATTATCAATCCTTATTGCAGCTTGTTGTTTCCAATATATGTTTTTTATAAGTCTAATGTCTTTCTCATCAATTTGTAGATCTGAAAGCATATCCACCATGTTGACATGTCTAACTCTATCAAAAGCCTTTGTATAGTCAATAACGCAAAGATGTATATCCTTGTTTACTTCTATAGCACGTTCAATAACTGTTCGCAGCATATACACAGCATTTACTGTACCCTTTCCTTCTACAAATCCACATTGTTCTTCCCCTATTTCAGGTTGTATTTTCTTCCTCACTCTTTGCATGATAATTCTTAGCAAAATATTTGTGATGTGACTCATTATACTAATTGTTCTATGTTGATCACATTCCAAGGTTCCTGATTTCTTTGGGATTGCAATAAATACAGAGTTACATAATTCAGGAGGTATATCTCCAGTATCATATAATGTGTTCAGCAGTTTGGTGACTTGCTCTAATCCAAATTCTTCTAAAGCTTTAATCATTTCTGTTTGATGTTATCTGCACCGGGGGCCTTGCCAGCTTTCATATGCTTAAGAACATTTCGAACCTCCATCTCCAAAATTGGCGGTCCTTCATTATTAAATCTAATATCATACTGTTCGTCTCTGTTATCATCATAAAGGTGTTTCACATAATCTGTCCATACATGTAGAATCTGGTCTTTTTCTATTATGATTTGAGTCTGAAATTAGCACAACGCATATCATAGTTTTCTCTAGAAAATCTTGACACTATTGAATGCCAGAGGAAGAATGGTTTATTAATTACTTTTACGCTAGTTGACAAAGAACTGATAATATTGATGAAAAATAACAAGACAAAGAAGAAGAAGAAGAAGAAGAAGAAGAAGAAGAAGAAGAAGAAGAAGAAGAAGAAGAAGAAGAAGAAGAAGAAGAAGAAGAAGAAGAAGAAGAAGAAGAATACTCAACATTATTTAATGGAATGCAATAAATGATAGCGTCAAAGAAAACAACTAATGAACATATAAACTCAGGCACTGCCACTAAGGCCGGTTTCCCTGGTCTAGGGTTTACACGACTTTCTCCGTAATCCCGTATACTCTCGTGAGTAACGTGATGTGCGCGAGAATCGGTAGCGGTTTTCTCCGCGTCGGTAACTTAGGGGTATGTGAGCCGGTCGCCCAGAAAGCAATGGCAAACTACTGAGCGCAATCTTGCAAAGAAATCAACAATCAGCTGAAAGATGGTGATGTTAACAGCGATGTCCTGTAAAGGATATGCGAACAAAAACGACAGTATTTAAAACATGTTGAAAACAGATACTCCAAGAGACCTGAAAAGCGGGACTAAGTACTCCATCACAAGGACAACAATCTGTAAATATAGGGCTACATCCTCCAAGTGGAATACTAGCAGTGTAAGATTTTAAGTAAGTGAAACACTGGAAGTTCACAAGCGAATTCACTACACAATAAGGAATAGTCGTATTACAACACTAGACAGCCCTATGAAGAAAAATGGGAAGCCGGATACGAAAATTTGATTTGTTCAAAGACCACAAAGACACTTTGAAAGCCCAATATATGTAATAATAATGCACATTATTTATCACAGTTTTAGCCGAATTGGATCCAAGTGGATTGATTTTTGTCTGAAAAATAATTTAAAATAAAAATTAAACAAAACAAACGACAAAAACATTGAACATTGTGGCCACAGTTTTATTCAGCAAGCAAGACATATCAATAAAAATAAAATGACAACTGAAATATTACATTGCAAATATAAGTAATATAACTAAAATATTACATACAAAACATATAAGAAGTAATTCAAAACTGAAGTAAAAGCAAAACACTGACACCCGAAATGTCACATCCAAAACATGACAGGAATGATTTTAAAAAGTGACAATCGAAATATAACATAGTTAGTTAATTAGTTAGTCTCGGTTCCAACTTCACGGCAACGGGTCGTCTCCATATTGCTCCGTTCCTGTGCCAGTGAATATCACACAAAATGCTCCTCACTGCCCTATGTGAACAATGGAATAGACAGGAGTGTCGGCAAGCCAACAGCCCGCACAGGTACACTGTGCATAATGCCGCCGCCAGAATGCCAACACAAAAGTCCTCCACGAAAAATACAGTTCATCGTCGATGGAAACGGCAGTCACCAGAAAGACTTCATTGACCCGGGTTTTATCCCATATGGCTCGGTCTCTTTCCGCAGGGCGACCCACCGAAAGCGCCGCACAAAGCACGAACTCCGTAGCTACAGCGACGACTCCCAGGAGTCTCCTGAATAACATAAATATAACATACTCAACATAACAGATGCAAACACATGCTGTCAGTTGTCACATTCACATGTTCTTTCAGCAGCTGATAGATGACAACTCCAGCCCCTGCAATGTGAAAATATACACAGGTGGGTCGGCAGTGGGAGGTAAACGAGGTGAGTGGAGTTTCTTTTCAGAGGTTCAATGACACTGTACACAAAAATACCGTGGAGAATAATATAGTAACATACAGCATGGGAATGGTGGTGGAGGCTGTAATAGCGGCGTTAGGATGGAAGGAGTGTAGTACAGTCCGAAATGATTTGTTTGTAACTGACTCGAAGAGCACATTGTGCTAAATAGTCACGGTGTGATCCGCGTGCATTGACTTGCACCCCTCAGCAAGACGAAGGTCAAGATCATAGCGGGTGTGCTAGGTAATGAACAGGCTGATCTACTGCCTGCTGTAGCTCCTTTGGTTCGACAGCTACTTTATGAGTAGGGTGATGTGATATAGGCAGCAAATCAGATAGAAGAACCCCATTTGGAAAGGGTGATTCAACGAGGATTGAGCAACTTTATTATTAAGTGGTGTGATGTAGGCAGAGAATCAAATAGAGGAACCCCATCTGGAGAGGGTGATTCAACAGGGAGTGAGCAATGGTTATGGACATCAGGCAAAGAGAGGCAATGTGTGTAAGCCTGTAAAATAAGTAAAAGATGTATTAGTAAGTAAAAAGTAAGGGACGTATACATAAGTAAGAAAGTAAAGTATTTATAAGTAAGTAAAACATTAAATAGTGTATACATAAGTTAGAAAGTAAAGTATGTATAAGTAAGTAGAAACGTAAAGAGTGTATAAGAAGAAAGTAAAGGATAAGTAAGTAAAAAAAGTAAAACATATATAAGTAAAAAAAAAAGAAGTAAAGAATGTATAAGTAAGTAGAAAAACTGAAGGATGTATAAGTAAGTAAAAAAGAAAGTAAACTACCCTGTTAAAGTCTTAATGCGCATTGGGCATGCGGTACTAGACCCGTACTTTTATAGACCAAAGCATTGCCTGTTACTAGTTTTAGACTATGTCGACCCTGGTACTAGTTTTAGACTATGTCGACCTGGGAGCCCAGAACAATAATAAAAAAAAAGAAATTCCAATCAATCTGGATGCGGATCGAACTCTTGACAACCAGGTTGTAGACGAGCGTCTAGCCACTACGCTACCGCCTCTCCTGAAAGGTATTGTGTATGGTGTCGAGAAACTACAGGCTGTAAGGTATAGAGTGCAATTTTTAATGACTGTGCAGTGTTTGAAAATATTGCCGACCCAAGTTTTGCATTCACCCTCTGTAAAGTTCATGCAACATAATAGGTAAATACGAAACTTGGACAGACAATATTTTCAAACACTGCACAGCCATTAAAAATACACCCTGTGTTCACCTTAACCGCAAAAAGAAAGACTTAGCGACTGGAAGGTTCAGTTAGGGACTTTCATTAATTAATTAATTTATTCATTCATTCATTCATTCATTCATTCATTCATTCATTCAGTAGCATGTCCTTTGCAGAACCTCGCTCCCATAACAACCTTCCGGAAAATCTCTCGAACATAAGCAAGATGTCCCTCGTCCGATACAACCATCTGGAGATCATCCGCCACATCCTGCACCCATCTTCTCTTATCTTTGGCCTTCCTCTTCGTCTCTTCCCAGGCATATACCCCTCCATTATTGTTCTCTCCAAACTTTCGTGACGTTTCAAGTGACCGAAATATTTCAATTTTCTTTGTTTTATCGTCTTTAATAGCCAACCTTCTTCAATATTCAACTCGTGAAGTATGGATGCATTTGTTATGTTTTTCTTTACCCAAGATATTCTTAGACCTCGTCTATAACATTATTATTCAAATGCATTTATGCGCTGTTCAGCTTGTTTAGTAAGTGTCCCGGTCTCACAGGTGTATGTTGCAATGGGAAAGATGCATGCTCTTAAAAATCTAATTGTTGTAGTTCTGTCTCTCCCACTCCATAATTTATTCAGACGTTTTAGTCTTTGAAGAGCAATTTATAGTCGTCGTTTAATTTCTTTCATTGTGTCACGTTGATGGTAATCAATGACCCAAGATATTCAAAAATTTTCCACCACCTCCAATCTTTCCTCATTAACATAGATTTCTTTCTCCATAGTAGTTTTATCTGTATGCATTAGGGACATTAATTACTTAATGTTTTGCATATCCTTTACAGGACATCGCTGTCAACATCAGCATCTTTTAGCTGATTGTTGATTTCTTGGCTAGATTACGCTCAGTAGTTTGCCATTGCTTTCTGAGCGGCCGGCTCACATACCCCGTAGGTTACCGACGCGATTCTAACCACTGCTGATTCTCACCGTCGTCACGTTACCTACGAGAGTATACGAGATTACGGAGAAAAGTCGCTAACCTCTAGGCCAGGAAGCCGGCTTAGGGACTTTAGGGACTCAATGGTGCTGTGGCGAACGTGTTTCGAATTAAATTTGCAATCCCGAATACAGCGTTCACAACACAGCTGTAGGCGATTTGGAAGCAGACCGCCTCGCACTGGTTTTCATACAATGGTATGCGTTCCATCCTTCAGAAAGGAATGGCAAACTAATAAACGTAAACTTGCCAAAAATGCTGGGTTGACTGCGACGTCCTGTAAAGGATGCACAACCTCACTTTTATTTTTACTGGAAGCAGTTTCAAAAGCGTTGACCAAATTGTAAAAAAATGTCTGTGGAAAATATGCCTATAAACTAGTGTCCTTTATTGCTAAACCGTTACAGCCATTGACATAATAATAAAAGTACATCAAATATATTGATGTGCACTCACAGAACACCTTAAAAAACCAAAAAAAAAATGTATTCTCATTGTCAAACATGACAATGGAAAACAAACATATGTGCATGTGTACATGTCTGTAATTCTTGCTTTTTTTGTGTGTGTGTCTCATACGACAGCTGGATGAACAGATTCAAAAGAGCTTGGAAGCAACAGAAATGTGGTTTCTGGGACGCATGTTGCCAATGCCTGTAACTGCTGGAGTAACACACAACGATTGCATAGAAGAGTTTAATGAAAGTAGAACATTATGCGCAACTATAAGAAAGGGACAAGCAACATTGTGTGGTTATCAATCAATCAATCAATCAATCATGTGCCATGTCGGAAAGCGTGGGCGGTCATGACTAGCCAATTCACTCGATCACCAGAGTCGTCGATCAGCTCAGTGTTCCTGTCTCGTCCATGCCATGTGGCCAAGCCATCCAGGTATTTACTTATCGATCTTCCTCTTGGTCTGTTCCCTTTGATCTTGTCAGTTGTCACTAAGTTCTCCAATCCATTTCTTCTCATAACATGTCCAAAAAGTTTTGACTGCCTACGTCTAATTTCTCTAATCAATTTACGATTTTCATTTGTCTCCTGTAGTACTTGGTCATTGGTGTTTCTATCTGTCCATGATATTCTTTGCATTTTCCTCAGAAACCATATTTCTGCAGCCATTTGATGGTTTTCAGCTTGACTGCTCATTGTCCAAGTTTCACATCCATACAAAAGAACAGGCTCTATGTAGCACCTCAACACTCTTTTTTTACGTTTCAATTGACATATTTTTATTGGTAAGTATGTTTTTCATCTTGCTAAAGGCTACTTTCGCCATGGTGATTCTTGTTCTAATCTCTACAAGGCATCTCCCATCAGATGTTATGACTGTTCCGAGATAATTGTACCGATTTATTTGTTGAAGAATATTCCTATTTACTTGTATATTACATTGTGGTATTTCGTTATTCCTAGTGACGACCACAATCTGTGTCTTTTTACAATTTAATTCTAATCCCAGTTGTTCACTGTGTGCAACAACCGCATCTACTAATTGTTGCAGATCCTGCTCATTATTTGCAATCAATACTGTATCATCTGCATATTTAATGTTATTGATGTTTCGTCCCCCAATGCTGATTCCATTTATATCTTCTACATTTCTGAAAATATTTTCACTGTATGGGGAATAAAGATCTGGAGACATTACAAATCCCTGCTTAACACCTCTCTTTATAGGCTGATATTGTCCCACTTCATTATCAATCCTTATGGCAGCTTGTTGTTTCCAATATATGTTTTTTATAAGTCTAATGTCTTTCCCATCAATTTGTAGATCTGCAAGCATATCTACCATGTTGATATGGCTTACTCTATCGAAAGCCTTTGTGTAGTCAATAAAGAAAAGATGTATATCTTTGTTTACTTCTATAGAACGTTCAATAACTGAACGCAGCATATACACAGCATTTACTGTACCCTTTCCTTCTACAAACCCACATTGTTCTTCCCCTATTTCAGGTTGTATTTTCTTCCTCACTCTTTTCATGATAATTCGTAGCAAACATTTGTTTGGTTATGCCATGAAAAAAAGCCTTTGGAAAACATCGTGACTACGGTGAGGTCATCATGGTCTAGTTGACTTAGGGATATAAATTACAAGTAGCTATGAAGTAGATGTGGAGGGCGACACTGGTAACAGGGGAAGCTAATCCACACACAAAAATCAGTCCAGTGCATTAGAGGTAGCAGCACGTCTGTGGACTACACTTGAGTTCAATGAGAGCGAAAGAGAAAAATATGACGACTGGAAAGATGAGTGGACAAAGAGGCAGGGGCCGGCCGACAGAAATTACGCCGCGTGAATATTATCAGCAAAGTTGATAAAGAACACGAAGAACTGAGATCTGTAGACAGACATGGACGCCTACGCCAGTTGACATCAATGCAATTTTCAGTCTCTGAGTTAAATCCTTGAGATGTTTTTGTCCGTATTCGCGTGTGCCTGTTTGTGACCAGACTTAAAGAAGTGTCAATTTGGAAGAATTAACCGTAGTTTTAATACTAGTTAAAATACGCTGTGTCATGGAGTGATCGAGTGGTTGACAGGATTATGTGGGAGTATGGGACGTGAGAGCTATTGGGAGAAACCTCTCGAGAAAGATGCTCGATGTCCCGTGTAAGAGATGTGTGAACACGACACAATCGAAATGCCAATTCGCGGTGGTATTTAACTCTGAATACAGTAATAGTCGGTGTTGCCACGACAGCTACGAGTTGAGCGGTTGTTCCTAAGGTTGACGTGACTGGCTTGAAAGGACTAGTAGATAGACTCGATGTATGGTTTGATATCTATCGAGGCAAAGTGTGATTGCTGCTAAGCCTGGAGTGACTAGGAACCGCGGAGGAGTAGTGACCATCCGCGGGCTGTCGACCTTGACGTCATGGGTTCCAGTCTACATCGATGCGGATCTTTAAAATTGATCAGGGTCCCTTGTTCATCCCAGCTTAAAATGAGTACCAGAAAATGTCTCATGCAGTAAAGGCGGCCGGCATCATACTCACCACATCATCCAGTGATTGTTGATTGGTTACTAAAATATGGGGCAAGCACCGTATGTCCAATACCCTTCAACTGTGTGAAGTTGTGGCTGGCATGAAGGTTAATGTAACCAAATTGATGTGTGGTTGGAACGACCCCTGACCTCTGTCGTGACAACGTAAGCAGTGCAACTATGTGAATGATCAAGTAATATTGATGCCACGTTGATGCTCTTGTTGATGTCTTTTGTGATTGTTTTAACGTCGGAATCAGTACACGAGAGCACTCCTCAACCACTGTCTTAGAGTTATTTCTTTCTCATGACTTATTGACCTTATTTGTTGTATAGAGACTCCTCCTCCTCCTCCTCTCTCTCTCTCTCTCTCTCTCTCTCTCTCTCTCTCTCTCTCTCTCTCTCTCTCTCTCTCTCTCTCTCTTCTCTGCCTCACCATGTCTGTATCCCTTTTTCTTTATCACTACCTCTTTGTTTCTCTCTGCTACACTCTTTCTAACTCTCTCTTATCTCTGCCTTCATGTCTCTCACCCCTCTTCCTTTCTCATTCTTTCTTTCTCTTTCACACTCTTTTTCTATGTCTCTTGTAACAGTGAGGGAATTAGGTTAAGAGTAAAGAGTTAAGGAATGCTGCGCATTCCTTGACTAGGGGGAAAACCATAGTGAACGTGGGTGCACGAATGAAGAAGTGTATCTAGGTAAGCACACACGTCACTTGGGTTCTACCGAGAAGAGATGTCAACATCAAGAAGAGAGTCTCCATCATGTGTGCAGAGATAGAACGAGTCGACTAATAAAGTTATCTTTCTAACAACGCGAAGACTTGTGTGCTGTACGATCACGTGCCTAACCTGTAATGTCACACTATTATAGCAGGTTGATTTGGTGCCGTGAATTTATGAAACATGGGAGGTCGCGGTGAGAGAGAGAGTACCGCCATACAAGATGGTTATGTCTGGTGTGTCTGAAGAAGTAAATATTAAGAAACGCAACAGATGAAAGCTGACTGTTGGTAACTGTTCTGGGTTTTCACTAGATTCCTTATTAAGAAGGAGATCCATTTTCAAGGTCAGCGCTAAAGAAAAGGTTTGATTGATACTTATTTTTTTGAAAGACTGATGTTATTGCATAATTATGAAATTAACTGGAGAATTGACCAACGCAAAATGCTATATTGAGATCAAGTAATGCTGTTCTGCATCAAAGAATCAGTACAAATTATGAGTGTTAACCCGTGGGACTGTTTGAAGGTGAAGTCAAGGGTATGGTGCAAATTCAATAATTATGAAATCAAGATCTGCAATACTCTCTACAGTAACTTAAATTAAAGGAAGGCATAAATGAAACTTGTCTCAACTCGGGGTTTGGATAAAGAAATTTAAACTGACCATGCCGAGAATTACACATGAAAATAAGAGACTGAATAGCGTCAACTTTAAGTCCAATTGTTGTTGACTGGATTACGTTTGCGCTGATATATATATATGAAAATCACAGATTGCTGTTGGAAAGTGAGTTTTTTTTTTGCTGAAGTCGCTTGCGTGAAGGTGACCTTAATCGAAGGGAATCTACAGTAATCGAGCAGGGAATCAAATATTCTTGTTGCGAGCCTGATATCGAGCATAATCAACGTCAGGAATTGGAAAGATCTGATTTCGACTTCGATTGAATTATTAAGAAAAGAAATCCAGAGGCTCTTCTTCGTTCTGCTCATTTCAACGAGCTTAGTTAGAGTCCTTTTTTATGTGGTGTAGGTAATTCCGAATCAGGAGGTCATTTAAATTCTTTTGTTAGAATTCAGGATTGAAACAGGAATATTTCTTCATCAGGATCTTCGACTGGAGGCCTTTAGTTAAGATAATTAGATAATATTAGAGTAATTAACAGATTATGTATTGTTGCTGAGTTTGAAATTAATATTGTCTGAATTGTTTGTATATTCCTTAATAATTATAAATTTTAGGATGGAATCCCAAGATTTTTCACAGGTACTGACTGGAGTTAGTGGGGCAATAGCAAGGTTGGATGCAGTATTAAGACAACGTAGTAGAGGTTTCCAATCGAATGGCCAGTATGATACCATTACGCCAAGGCCACATCAAAGCTCAACCTGCTTTAGAAAACAACCGCTTTATAACAACGACAGAAACTGTCACAGATGGAATGTAAACGACGTAACGAGAACACGAAGGTATGAAGAGAGACAACATGGCAAGCCAGAGGAAAACAGTTGGCAGAGACAGAATTTTTATAAGAAAAGATGGAACTGGCCATCTAATAGTGAGGAGCAGAAAACATTACGAAATCAATGGTTTGAAATCAGAAGATTGAGATATGCACTCGCAAAGTCAAACAAAGGAGAAAATCAGCATCAGACTAATAGAACCTTAGCTGATGATCGACAGGTGTTTTCAATTTGTAGGGGTAGACAGGAAAGAGAGACACAGACGCAGATGATTGAAGTGGTAGAACGGAACACACAGACACAAGTTGATATAGTAGGAAAAAAAACCCAGATACAACCAAACAACAAGATAACGAAGGGAAGTCAAACCGAGTTGGTAGAAACTCAATCAAAGCCAACTGACTTGAAAGTGACGAAGAGAAACACCGTTGCATTAAAGAGAGACACAGGTACAAAAGTTAGACAACCCAAGACAGAAGACAGCAGAAAGAAAATTAGAAAGAGTGTTAGAGTTAGAAATGAAAAAACTTTGTTTATGTATAATCGTGGATGTGGAACCGAGGAATCTTATGAATCAGAATCTTCAGACCTCACAGATTTTGGTATAGAATGTACACCAGACAGAGATTTCAAAGGAATGAATAGGAACGATCCTGACTCGAAGCGAGATGTTTCCTCGTGCGGTATGGTTAGTGGTAGACAAGCAGGCAAATTTTTAGTTAGTGACTCTTCGGAACAAGATAACAGTATATATGGCAGAAAAGTAGCAAAAGCCAGGAGACGAATTCCAAGGATGGGAACAAATGATACTTTTAAAAAGAAAGATGTTTATCTATTGGAAAGTGGAACACAAAAACAACAAAAGACTGAAGCAGAGTTGCACACTAGAAATCTCATGAAGGCATTAAGACCATGGTTATATGGAAATAACAAATAAGTGTAACTGAGCTTGGAGTAATTCAGATTCGATGAGAGTTGTAAAGGTCCAGTGTCGTATACTATTAAGAATCAAATTTCAGGGCATGTTGCACGTTCACACGTAGAACACTTAAGGCGGGATAATGAAGAAAGGGATGCAGAGAATAATAATAATAATTATGGTTCTGAAGAAATATTGTCAGGTGGACAGATGGTCAGACAATCGGTATATCCAATACCTATAGAGAATGGAAAACAAGTAACAACAGCATCTACTACAGCTGAACAAGAAGAAACGGTACCAAAAACAGTCATGACAGAGGAAAATAACGTGTATGACGATTATATTAGTGAAGAGTCAGTCAGGGATAATATTGAACCTCCATTTATGAATACAAGACAGGCAGTAAAAAGAAAGTTGGATAGACAGAAAGAAAAAGAAATTAAGAGGCAAAGGAAACTTAGAGCGAATTCTTCGAGTGAGGAAGAGATGCCACTATTTGAAAATTTGTTGAGACGGCAAGACAGGAAAATTAGATTGGATTTAGAAAGGAAGAGATTAGCGGTTGCTAGTAATGGATATACAGATGGGGAACAAGAGATGGAT